>VZRW01011300.1:0-20290 GCA_013398125.1 Aegotheles bennettii | reverse complement strand
TTCCTTCCTTCCTTCCTTCCATTATTCCATTGATGCAGGCAATGTAGTGCCTACACATTCCAGCCCCAGGGATAAAGTAATTACTGCAGATAGGCAGAAAAGGTGTCTCGAAACAAAGCAATTTGATTTAATTAGTCTACCCATGGTAATGGATAGAAATGGAGGTCATGGAGGCAGACTGTTCCTGAGGTTCTGGAGAGTTACTGACCTCTGAGGAAGAAAGGACAGCACAGAGGGTGGCATTGACACCAAGTTTAAGATATGTGATAGCAAAATAAGCCCAGCCCTTCATAACATCAATTTTCCTTTCCTCATACATTTAATCCAGAACCTTCAAAATTTTAAAATTTATTTCAAATTCAAAATTTAATCTAATGGCCTGAATTTCAACTTGTTTCAACTTTCCAGTTGCCTCTCTGTATATGGAGGGTTTGTTCTGAGGGGCTGTGTACAAAGTATTCAGTGATTTCACCAAAAGTATTTCTATATTCTCTTATTCCAAACCGAGGTGAAAATCATCAAATATACTCTGACTCTAACAAAAACCCCAATATATGTCATGTCACTAGTAAAGCAACTCCAGGAGAGTTTTCAGATGTACAGCTTCAGATGATGAAACAACATTTACCATTCAAGAAAATGGTGAGCTCACATTCACACAAAAATCAAACCTGTTTTTAGAGAAACCTCCTAAGTTGCTCATATGAGCTTGCATTTAAACACAGCTATTGTAAATTCCTCATAAAAAACAGTTCTGAAGAACCAGCCAAGAAAATAATCCCCTTTACCCAAACACTATGCCAAATACCTCTCCACTGATAGGATCAGTGGATGAACTTACCACCATAGATTAGGTAGCCATATGAGCTACCTTGCTATATATGTCTTTGAAATTTGGATACATAATACTCAATGTAATTTTAACACCAAGACATCAGGTAAAACTGGAAAACTATAACAATAAACAATAATTCCTAAACAAGTCCTTGAAATAGCGACAGTGGGGGAACAATAAATTCATAAGAAAATTTTTTTACTCAGGGATATTACCATGTCCTTGAGATGTGCTGAACCATACTAGTAACGGTGTAACTCTTGTGATTGCTAATTCTGTACATATTCTCTGTCCTCATTTATGAGATTATATCACAGAATCATAGAGTGGTTAAGGTTGGAAAGATCCTGTGGAGGTCATCTGGTCCAACTCCCTGCTCACACAGAGTCACAAAGAACAGGTTGCCTAGAATTGTATCCAGATGGCTACTGAGTATCTCCAAGGATGGCAACTCCACAGTTGTCTCCTGATGTTCAGAGGGAACCTACCCTGTTTCAGCTTGTGCCCATTGCCACTGGTCCTATCACTAGGCACCACTGAAAAGAAGCTGTCTCCATTGTGTTTGCAACCCTCCTTTCAGGTCTGTATATGCAGCAGTTAAGATCTCCCTGAGCCTTCCTTTCTCCAGGCTGAACAGTCCCATCTCTCTCAGCCTTTCTTCATAGGATCAATGCTCCAGTCCTTCATCATCTTAGTGGCCTTTTCCTGGCCTCTCTCCAGAATGTCCATGTCTCTTGTGCTGAGGGATCCAGAAGTGGACAGAGCACTCTGGGTGTGGCCTCACCAGTGCCAGGGAGAGGGCAATGATCACCTCCTTTGACTTCCTGGAAATACTTTGTCTAATTCATCTCAGGATACCATTAGTCCTTCATGTAGCTAGGATTCATTGCTGGCTCATGTTCAACTTGGTTTCCACCAAAACCCGCAGGGCCTTTTCTGCAAAGATGCTTTCCAGCCTGCCAACCCCCAGCATATACCCCATATGATTGGGAGTTTTCCTCCCCAGACACAGAATTTCAAACTTCTTATTGAAATTTATGAGGATACGGGATATATGTCTTCATTGTCTGATCATATTTGAGATATCTATGATCCTGTTACTTTTAAGTACAGAATCAACCAAGGACAAGAGATATTGCAGAAGCATATGTGTTTAAAATAATCTCTCTAAAAAAACTCCATTTATAACAGATGCTGAGATTTTCTGTGTGCACAGTAAAAGATAAGGCTACATTTACTTGGCTATAGTGGTCAGCTGAATTTGAAATTAAGCCCATAATTGATACTGATATCCCTAACTGTTCATTTTCCTGATTGAGCAGCAGACACCTGACTTGACACAGTCTCTAAACAGACAAGGTGGAAATCAGCAGTTGATATGACCTGACTTATGACAGCTTGGAAAATTAGGTATATAATAGTACTAAAAAATGGTATAGACACTTTGTTGGAGCAACTCACTTGCCTGAACTGAACTGAGATTTCACTGTGATCCAACCTCTTGGGGGAAATATCTTGGAAAAAACCACCATAGAAGTGGAACCGTCACCACATTAACTAGGTCAAAATAAGAGTGTCATTTTAAATATTATCTGTTTTGTCTGCCTTCTTTCTGATACAATAGTTGGCAGAAATTGTCTCTACACTTTAAAATGTCAATAACTGAGAATTCACAAAACGTAACAATAGTTGTAAGTTTTACAATTAGAAAAACAATCTGAAACTCTGCACTTCACTTTGGCCAGCCACCAGTTTACACGGTTCTGAGACTGCAGTATTTTCATTCACTACGTTTGCTAGGCATTCACAACCATTAGTCTTGGTTCAGTCTCCCTAGATTCCTTTTCTAAGATACAGGATTTTGTATAGTAGTCCTACCACCAAATTATTCTCAGTTAACTGGGCAATCAGACCCCTGTCACCATGATGACCATAGCCTTTTGCTATTCCCAAACTGAAGCAGTGGGAAAGGGATTTCTGATCTCATAAAAGTTTCCTTCTTGGGAGGCTTGGAGTTGAGGGAATGAAGGAGTTTGCAATCAGTCTCAATTTTCCACTTTTTAAAGAAGTCTACAGTCCTCTCTTCCCCTACCCAGATGGTTGGTTTCAAATGCAGTTTTCCATCTACTTTGCTAAACTTTAAACCCCTCCTGCCTTATTGCAGTTGAATACATTCTCTCATGACTTCCACAAATTATGAAAAAACAACAGCAAACAACAAGGTCACGCAAAGACAGTAAGCAAAAAATTATTCTTTTCCTACTATATCATTACTATTACTACACAGTGAAAAAAAATACAAATATCTAGATGAGAGGGGAGAAAATTCCTAACTCATCTTTCATTTATTCTTCTTTTCTATACTCTGTTTCCTTCACCTAACACTTGTATTTACCGAGTACTTTGGATATAAAGATAAGTAAAAGGGGAAAATCCAGCAGCTTGCATTCCCACTTGCATCCTACGTACCTACCTACCTACATGCAACTACATGATCCCAGATCTCCCCTTCCTTCCAAGTCACCTTCTTGCCCCTTAAATATCTTTTCCTCCTACTCTCTCTCAAGACTCCCTTGGATTCTTGTTTTACCACTTCTCAGTCTGAGTAGCTGGTTACTGAGAGCTCAGCCCCTGCCTGACACATTCAGAGAACATGAGCTTCCTCCTCAGGATGCAGATCATAAAAAGGCTTAAATACACATTTGTGACAGAGGGCTGGCATCTGCTACACAGAAAGTAAGGTAGCAGTGAGAGGAGAGGGGAATATATAGCAATTTATCTGCCTATTATACTTCAGCAAACCTGCTGGCAGACCAGGTGTTGTCTGTGTAAGTAACACTTTCTTCTGGTGAGGCATTAGGTGCTTAGAGAATCAACCTTAGACACACATCATCCTCTAAGAGTTGATCCTGAAGCCTATACACCTCTTGAACCTTCTTAGAATAGCCTGTCACGATTCCTCCTGACAGAGGTCAACTCAGCTCTGCCAGACAGTTTTACCAGCCTGTCAGAAAGACAAGTAAATTGTGTCCTCTATCAGTATTGCACTCTGCCAATCCATTTCTCAACCCTTGATTTCTTTACTTTTACAAAATAAAAAGTAAATTTTTATTTTTCCCCTTAATTGTGCAGACTTTCTCCTCTGATTCCATAAAAGCATCTGTGACCTCCAAGCCAAACCTGTATTTCTCCCTGTAAAAGTAAGGAGAATATGTTCCCTATGAACAATTTACTTGTGTCCCCTTTGCTGGAGACATTTAAAACCCGTCTGGATGTGTTCCTGTGTGATGTATTCTAGGTGACTCTGCTCTGGCAGGGGGGTTGGACTAGTTGATCTTTTGAGGTCCCTTCCAACCCCTAGGATTCTGCGATTCTGTGATTCTGTGTCTTTCCTGTAACAGGTCCTCTGTACCAATAACCTATTCTTGTTTTTCCTATCAGGTTAAATATTTCTCTGAGGCACACAGGACTCTCAGATTAAATGAGTGTCCTCTTGGCTTTCTGACCTCTGGTTAGTGATGAGTTTCCTCCTCTCCACAGTAACAGGGGAGGGGGGTGGAAGGGGCAGGTGAGGGGAAGGGGGGGAGTGATGGATGGCAATGAGAAAGCTGTTAGAATGGGGAAAGGGAGCTTACAATACTTCTTCAGTGTGAAATGATCTACTTCAGTGGTATTTCTGGGTGATGGATGCAGGATCCTTTCCTACAGTCTGACTTCATTTTCAGTCTCTGTTTTATACAACTATCCCAAAAAGCACTGCATCAGCTGCCACTGCTTGATGTAGCTTTTCTGTATGCACGTCCTCATTTGTTTAGATTACCTGGGTGAACTTTTCTGACATGATAGATATACTTGACATTTTTGAAACCTGCATATTTATTTCCTTTGCTTTCTACAGGGAGAAAGACAAGAGTAGCAAGGCTAGAGATTGTGCAGTAGGGCCATTTAAGCCTTATTTACATTATTGTACTACATAAATGCAGATACATTTAAGAAAAACACATACATATATACCCATATATTCACAAAGTTCATGTGTCTTCAGAAACCACTGATGCAAGGACAAGGGTGAAGGAACAGACATATCAGGGGCACACTTCTAACCCAGTGAGTGAGGTGTTTTCCAGGAGATTAGTGGCATATATTCCATCTCCTGGTGTTCAGAGAATGAGATGTTTGTCTGAATAGTTCTCACTCAAAGGCTTCCCATCCATAATTCTTGCAGCAGAGTCAGTATGTCCACATCCTTCTTGGCAACATTTAGCATCATCAAAGTTGCCAACTATGTTTCATTTTTAGAATCTATTTTTTATCCATGTACAATACAGGGTGCAGTTCCTTTTTCAGATGTTTCTGTGAGCTTTCAGTTCCCGGAAGGGAAAAAATCAAAACAGAAAAACCTTGACTTGAACCACAAACTAAGTTAAATTGAGGTGGAAACTATTGCTGAGGAATTACTGTCAAAACAGTACAACCAAGATTGTGGGATGTTCATTTTTTCTAACTGTTATCATGCTGAGATGGAAATATCTTCTGGAGTCCAAGGCTTATTAGTTTAAATATTTAGGACTGTTCCTTAATCTACTCAAGTCCAGCTCTTTTGTGGTGGGTTTAATATGCTTTTTCACTATACAAAGTACATACTTATTATGTATTGGTCTGCCTGTAAATAGTAACAGTTTAGATTTTTTGTACATTTGGTGTGGCTTTTTGTTTGCTTGTTTGGATTTTTCATTTGATTGGTTTTAACTATTCAATCAGGTAGGTCACTACAGAATTTAAGAATTACAAACTAAGAACTCCTGCTTCTTGGGGGCTGGGACACAAATAATACTTGAGTTTTCAGGGCGTATTTTTGTTTGGGTTTTGGTTTGGTTTTTTTTTTTGCTTGGAATGTTATGGGGTTTTTTTGTTTGTTTAGCATCAGTAAAGTTGCTGGTACATTTTCTAGTTGCTAGTACATTTTCTTTTAATCAGTGTAAAAGTAGCATTTGTTCTCTCTCTTTTTTGTCAACTTAATGAAGTCACTGTTTAAATTCCACTTGCATGGGAAATGCTTTTATATATGATACAATAGAAAAGAAATAAAGCAAGAAAAGTTCATCCTACATGACAGTCCCTGTTAGTTTTGACAGCAAAGCAGGTGAGAAGCCAGGAAAGAGGAGCTGACAGCTGGATTCCATTGGTGGAGAAGTTCAGTGCAGAGTTAATGATACTTTCAACCTTGCACCTGCAATCAAGATCAATGTTGAAGGGTAGCTGCATGTATAAAATGTTGACAGTGCTCTGCATTCCCTGCAACAGATGAACTGTCAGGAGAGTAGGAAGCCTTATAAATGAGGCAATGTGTTTTGGAAGTGCAATGCTATTTTAAAAGTAAATATTGAGCTCAGGGACTTCGACAAGTCTGGAGATGGATTAGTCATGAAATAAGTGTTCTTTCACATTTGTCTCTCTAGAATCCACTACATATGAACAGAGACTGAGAGCTTATTAATTTGTAAACTATTTTGTATGGCTTACATGAACTAAAGCAATGGACTTCAAACATGGAACTATACAATAATTTAGGTTGAAAAGGATCTCTTGAGGTTATCTGGTCCAAATCCCTCTCAAGACAGACAGAACTTCTTCAAAGTTGCATTAGTCTGCTCAAAGTCTTGTCTGGTATTTCCAGTGATGGACATTCCACAGTTTCTCTGGGAAACCAGTTTCAGTGTGTGACCAACTCCACTGTGAAAACCTGAATCACAAAACATGTTGAGCTGGAAGGGTCCCTCCAGGACCATCAAGCCTAACTTCTGTACCTTTGCAGGGAACCTCAGGAGTCACACCATGTGCCTGAAAGTATCGTCCAAACACTTCTTGAACTCAGTCAGGTTTGGTGCTGTGAGTACTTCCCTGGGGAGCCTGTATGTATCTGCTCAGCTTCTAGTTGACATGCAGTTCTTCTTGAGGAGCCACACACTAATTCTCACCAGGAAGGTCAATACTTAACATGCAAAGGGGCCAACACATCTTGCTTCTATGTCAGACTAATGATCATGCTCATGGACGACGTAATGCCTTCCCCCAACATGATTAAGTTATGTTGAGCCTTTCAAAAGCTTCTTTTATTTCTTGAACATTCAATTAATGGGGGTGGGGTGAGGGGTGGGGGATGGGGTGGCGTGAAACTGAGAGGAGGGAGGGAGGAGATCTTCCTTTTCTTCCCTTGCTGACTAGCTAATAAAGAAAAGACAATGTCTAGAAAACAAAAATGTCTAATGTGAACAAGCATCTCTGATCTCTAGGAGAGAATCTATCTCACTGAATACATTCATCACTCAAAATTTATCTGTTTTGAAACCTTTAATGAGAAGTATCCTCAGGGGAAAGTTTTCTCTCATTTTACTTGAGAATTACACAGTTTATCATTTGAGTATCCATTAGCCACATTAGAATTCAGACAAATATCTGCATATTTTAAATATCTGCCTGAGTACTGAGATAATTTGTCAATGTCCTCACTGAATTGTTAGTCAGACAGAGTCATGCACATTATTTGAGACAGAAAAGGAACTGTTTGGGTTGCTATGGTTACAACCACAGAGAAGATAAATTTGTGCAGCTACTATCTTTCTTGAGGGGGTGGGGAAATATAATTGAAAAACTAAAAGTTAGTCTAGCACACCAGGATAGGGCCAGAACTGAAACAAAGTTTTATGTGTACTTTTCGTTATATAGGTGAAAGATACAATGTATCCATAAAAGTAAATAAATATTGATGGCTGCTTCCATTACATTGCCCTTCTCTAAATTTATTCTGTGATTTGTACCAGTCAGGTCATGGTGATTGGGCTGGCTCAACCAGCAGAATTTGTTAATTTGGACAGTCGTCTAATTTAGAATAGCATGATGAGCTGGTTGTTACTTCTCCCAGAACTACTGCTAAGAATTTTGTTTCATACAAGTGCAGAATCACAGAATCATTTAGGTTGGAAGGGATCTCTTGAGATTGTCTAGTTTAAGCTCCCTGCTCAAGTAAGGTCATGTAGAGTAGGTTATCCAGGACTGTGGCCAGTCAGATTTCCAGTATCTCCAAAGATGGAGACTCTTTAACCCTCTGGGCAATGTATTCCATTGTTTGACATCTCTCACAGTAAAAACACTTTCCTTGTGTTGACATGAAATTTACTGTTTTTTAATTTGTGGTCATTGCCTCTTGTCTCACTGGGCACCATTGAATAAAGCCTGGCTCTTCCTCCTTCATTCTCTCTTGCCAGATAATTACACACAACAATAAGATTCTCCTCAGGTTTTTCTCCAGGCTAAACACACACAGCAGTCTCAGTCTCTCCTTATATGACAAATGCTCCAGTCCTTTCATTATCTTTGTGGCCTTGAGCTGTATTTGCTCCATTAAGTCAGCATCTTACTTGAGCTTGGGAGGCTAGCACTAGGCATAGTACTCCAGATACAGACTCATCAGTGCTGTAAGGGTGCTTTGCTGGTTCATGGTTAGCTATGTGTCTACTAGGGCTCCAAGGTCTTTCTCAGCAAATCTGCATTCCAGCCAGGTGGCCCCAGGTGACTGGGGTTATTCATTGCCAGGGCAGGACTTTGCTCTTCCCTTTGCTGAGCTTCATAAAATTCCTCTCTGCCCAGCTCTCCAATCTGTCATGGATACTCTGAATGGCAGCATATTCATGTGGTGTATCAGTCAGTCCTTTCAGTTTTATATCATCCACAAATTGTCTGAGGATACACTCTGCTCCATTATCCAGGTCACCAATAAACAATATTGGACTCAGTATTGGCCCCCGGGATACACCACTAGTGATTTGTGTCCAACTGGACTTTGTGTCACTGATCATCAACCTCTGGGTGCAATCATTCAGCCAGTTCTCATCCACCTCATTGCATATATATCTAACCCATACTTTGTCAGCTTTTCCATGATGGTATTATGGCAAACAGTGTGAAAGGTTTTACACTAAGGTTGAGGTAAACAACATTGACTGTTCTCCCTTTGTCCATTAAGCTAGTCACCTCACTGTAGAAAGCTAACAGGTTGGATATGGATGATTTCCCCTTTGTAAATCCATGCTGACTCATCTTAAACACTTTTTCTTTCATGTGCTGCCAGGAATTGAGATGACACCCACTGACCTGTATTCCCTAGATATTTCTTTGGCCTTCTGGAACATAGAATTGTCTTTTGCTCTCTTCCACTCTTCTGTAACCTCTCCCGGTTGCTACTACCATTTAAAGATAACTAAGAGGGGCCTCACAAGGACATCAGCCAGCTCTCAGCACTTTTTGATGCAATGTGTCAGAGCCCCTGGACTTGTGTATGCCCATCTTGTTTAAGTGCTCCCTAACCTGGTCCTACTGCACTGAGGGTAAGTCTTCCTTATTCCAGACTTCCCTTCTGGTCTTGGTCCTGGGATTACCAAAAGCTAGTTTTACTAGTAAAGACTTAGGCGAAGAAGGCACTGAATACCTCGACCTCTTCCATGTTATTTCTCACTAGTTTCCTTCATGCTTTAAGCAGCAGTTCCACATTTTCTCACGTCTTCCTTTTGCTGTTCATATAAATGTAGAATGCTTTCTTGTTGCCTTTCACATCCCTTGACCAGATTCAAGTCCAGCTGGCTAGAAAAGCCAAGGTGTCTTTTCTAACCCTACCATTGCAATATCAGATAGCAATTCCTCTGAAGTCACATCTCCCTGCTTCCACCTCTTGTGTAGTTCCTTTTTATATCTGAGTTCAGTTAGGAGTTTTTTGTCATCCAGGCATGCCTCTTGCATCCTTTTCTTGATTTCCTATTTGTTGGGAGCTTGGAGAAGGTTATCCTTGAATATCAACAAGTTCTCCTCAACCTGTCCACTTTTCCAGAGCTACATCTCATGGATTCTTCCAAGCAGATCTCTGAAAAAGTTGAAGTCTGCTCTCCTGAGATCCAGGGTTGTGGTCCTAATTTATGTCTTGCTCTCTATTCTTTAGGTCCTGAACTCTACTATCTCTTGCTTGCTGTAGCCAAAGCTCCCTAATACTTTCACATCTCTGACCAGTTAGTTCTTCCTTGTTCCAGGTCTAGCCATGCACTGCTACTCTGGCTCCTCTGTCATCTGGTTTCAACTCAGTGAGTAGTATGAGGCATCAACTCAAGAAGCCAGAGTCTCAGATACATCTACTCATGACTGAATGTCCTAATTACTAAGAAACATGATTTTATTTCTCAACTTCATGCAGGCAAGAGGGGTAGGTAGGAAGGCATTCACTTCCTTCTTAGTATTCATATAGTTTTCATTTAGGCAGTATTCTGCTGAGACACATGAGAGACTATGTAAATACTGCAGGATAAAGAAATTTTTGAAGTATCTGTGCTGTTTTATAAGGTTCTTCTGGTGCTCTAACCTATGTGCTAGCTATAGCCATATTGCTCATGTTAAGCTGCATGTAGCCCAAGTGAGGCTTCTGCCTTGAAACTATCTCATGTTCCTGGTGCCAGGACCCCAGGATATCCAGATACCTAGCTGTCAGAAGAAGAAAATTAACAGAATCTTTCAAACTCCACCCTCTATTTTTGTTGTCATTAGTCCAGAAGGAAGTCACAGTCATCTCCTAAGTAGCTATCCAGCACTCTATTTTCCCAAACAGTCTTTGGCATATCTTCATTATATAATTGCTCTAGAAAGTCTGACAGTCTGGTATTATTATCAGTCTAATGTGAAACAGGGGGTAGCCTGACCACTTTCCTTGATAATATATACAGATAAAAGCGACCTTGGCTACTTTCTTAATTTAATGATTTATATCATATCCTGAGCATACTTGTCTGGACCCTTAAGATTATAGGAGAGGTAAGACTAGTTATCTATTTAGCCAGTCAAGAACAAACTGAGTGAATGCAGACACCTGCATTCAGGTTCATAAGAAGTACCCGGGACTTCCAAGAAGTACCTACTCCATTTTAAACACCTGTAGGACTAACCAGTAATGGAAAGAAGAGTTAACAGATCACTCCCTGAAAACTCAGATAGTGTTGGTATTTCTCTTAGTTGATATCTTTTAGTTTAATATCTAAAAATACAAACTTATCAAAGACATAAATGAAGCTTGGGTTCAGTTTTCTGCTAGGAGTTCTTTTCTGATATCAGCAGGGATGCTACCAACTCACAGCAGAGAAATTAGGTCATTATTAGGCCTATCACAACCTATAACAAGGTTAAATCACTATGAATATATTTGACACTTTTATTTCTGTCTGTGAATTACTTATGAACCAGTCCAGAAATCTTACAATGCCAGTGTTATTTGTAGCCATCCACTAGTAGATGATGATCCACTAGCTTACTACATAAGCTAATTTCATGAGTGTTTTTGCATACAGTTCACCACTGGTCTTGTTGATTGCTGATTCCCCATAGCTGGCAGCTCATGATTACTTTTCTGAGGAAAAGCAACCATTTCCTGAAATATAAAGGCTGTCATTTCCAATGTTATTCTGGTCTACTAAGCATACCAAAAGTTTTTGGCATTGTAAGAGAAAAATTTGGAGCTCAGTAATAATTGTAACTGTTAATGTTCGTTAAACTTGTGGAATCTATAAAAAAGACATTGTCAATAGATCTACAGTTGTCAAAACATTAATAAATTCTGAATAAGCACCAGAATAAATGTCTGATTTTGTATCATGATTTCCTCACCCTTTTGTGGATCATATGAGCTTGCTCCAGGAGTTATACCAGTGGTAAACTATACTGATGCAGTGATTAATACTAGGTTTTGATTGACTCTGGTCTATTTGCTTAAATCAGATTTTGTAAGAGATTTAATGTTCAATATGGTTTAAAGAAAAAAAATCTCTTAAGAACTAAATTCATACTAACAAAAACCTTCTTATAGAAGGTAGGATTATGATTATCCAAATCTAAATTAAAACTTAGAGCCCCTTTTCCTACCAGTACCAATGTTTTTAATTTATTTCTTCAGAAGGATTATGTAAGATATCACATAAAATTAGACTAGACACATTTCTCTTCCATACAAATATAAGATGATACCAACTTTGGTAAAAAGCCTCTTCAACACAAAATCTTTTTGGGGCACAGCACAGCTCAAGAGTGGTGGGGGCTCCCTGTGGCAGGGACTGGCAGCTGGGACCTGTTCCACTGCTCCAGCCCAGAGCAGGGCAGCTGAGAGACACTGGGCCTTGTAAAAAATTCACAGAGTTATCTAAATGCTGTAGGTTTCCAGGGGACTATTTCAGGGGTTGTAGAGCTGGAGCATGGACAGGGAACTGGGTGCACAGCATGAGAGACTTCAGGCTGGATGGGTAGGCTCAGGCTTGCCACGGGGAACCCTAGAGGCCAGGCAACCTAGGGGGGTGATGATCACCATATATAAGCAAATACTCCTGCCTTATGGTCTCCACATGCTTTCTCTTCAGAGACTCCTTTGAAAGGCTATTTTAATCAGCCATAAACCAGCTCTTCTCCAGGTGCTAAATACACAGTACAAAAACTGGGGAAAAAATTAAAACAGTGTCCTTTTACTCTACTTCAAAAGACTTTTTCTTGTTTTGGTTTTATTTTCAGGTGTGAAAATAAAGCAAATATGTATTTGCTGTCATTTTTATGACACTACATTCCTATCATAAGTAAAAAGTCACATTAATACAGTAATTTAATTTTCCAGTTCACTGGCTCATAAAGTGGCTTATTGCACTTGCATATTTAATACAAATACAGAAAAGTATTTACTTTGATACATTTTAATTCTATCAAGAATTGTGGTGACATTTTAACCATAAGTACTAACAAATGGATTGTTTAGGCTATTAGCCTTTCACTTGCAGATCACCATTAAAATCTAGCCCAGGTGAGACCACACAATCTCCAAAACAGTTTTCAACCAGGGGCTGATGTGCAGTAATCTACAAAAGGTGCCTACTTGGAAAATCCTTGCTCCTTGAAAATGTCTAGGAGATAACATTGTTCCTGGAGATAGATTCTGAGTGGCCACTCAGGGGTAGCAAGTGTCCCTCTCCTGTTGTTCAGCTTGGAGAGCTTTCTCTGCACTGCCCAGGCTGAGCTGCATCTGTTCAGTGAGCAGCAGAACAGTCACTAATGTTATAACTGTTGCAATCCCCAACCTATCCTCAGACACCCCAGCTCCCCCCCACAACTATCCTTTCAGCAAAATAAGAGCAATTACAGTAGTCAGAACCATCAAAAACAAGGGACTGAACACAACTTTTAAAAGATCAGTGGCTCAGAAATGATGGCCTTTCAAATGTTAAGAAGTGATACATGAAAATGACTGTGCATTACTGTATGTGGTCCAACCTCTCCCTACCTCCCCACATACTTTCTTGAACACAAATGTTTTGTTAAATTGTGTGAAAGTAAAACACTTCACAGCAAAGTATGAAATGGAGGTGTTTGTAAAATCATTGTCATATCCAGTTTAGTTTCTTTCAAAGAAAATATCGAAACTGAAGAGACTGGGAGAGGTGCATCTCCTTGTAATCTTATACTCTATTGACAGTGCACATAGACATGTAAGTTTTTTTCATTTGAATTTCGGTTTAAAACACAGACACCAATGTGTCATGGTTTAGGTCAGCCAGCAACAGAGAACCACATGGTCACTTGCTCTCTTGCTTCCCACTCCTCCCACTGGGATGGGAAGGAGAAAACATAATGAGAACCTTGTGGGTCAAGAGAAGGGCAGGGAGAGTTCACTCAGCAGTTACGGTCATGGGCAAAACAGAGTCGGCTTGGGGAAAAATATCAATTTAACTTATAACCAAAGCACAGAACAATGAGAAATCAAAACCAGATGTTAAAAACACCTTCCCCTACCCACTCCCTTCTTCCCTGGCCCAAATTACTTTGCTCCCAATTTCTCTACCTTCTCCTGTCTAGTGGTGCAGGGGAATGGGGAAGAGGGGTTGTAGTCAGTTCATCACATGTTGTCCCTGCTGTTCCTTTTTCCTCAAGGGGAGAACTCCTCACACTCTTCCCCTGTTCTGGCCTGGGGTCCCTCCCACCGGAGAGAGTCCTTACTAGCTCCTCCGACATGAGTCCCTCCCACCAGGTGCAGTCCTTCAGGAACAGACTGCTCCAGCGCAGGTTTCCCACAGAATCATGACCTTCTTCAGTCCCAGCCATCTCCCCTGGCCTGGTGTTCTCCAGGGCTGCAAGTCCACATCTGTTCCACCATGGTCTTTCATGGGCTACTCCACTGTGCTCCTCCATGGGCTGCAGGGGCAGAGTCTATAGTCTCACCATGGGTTACAGGGGCACATCTGCTCCAGGACCTCCTCCCCTCTCCTCATTGACATTATCTCTACTTAGATAATGCTCTCACCTGCCCTTCTCCTCTGCCCAACAGGTCTTTTAGCAGTTTCCTTTTCCCCTTCTTAAATATGTTAATTGCAGAGGTATTGTCACCATCACTGATGGGCTTGGCCTTGGCCAGAAGCAGATCTGCCTTGGAGCCAGGGGAGCTTCCAGCAGCTTCTCAAAGGAGCCACCCCAGTGGACCCTCCCCTGCTAGCAAAGCCCTGCCATACAGACCCCACAGACAAGGTGAAAGGAAGAGTCCCTCAGCTGCGGAAATACAGATGCCACAAGTAGAGCTAAACTGAAAGAAGCCTGAGTGCAACGAATTAAATGAGGTTGTCTCAGTTTGTAAAACTCTAACCCTGTGTTTTACATTAAAGTGTGCGGTGAAGGGACTGCAATGAAATGTGACACCACCCTCTTCTTCTGATGATCCGGGATGCCTTAGGATAATTAAATCAGAATTGTTTATTTTCTAATTTTACAGCAATATGTATCCTGACTGTGAGGCAACTTCACCTTTTGTTAAATGTTCTGAATTATTGACTGTCTCATCAAAAAACTGACCATTATATGGCTATGTATATATGTAAATCAGGAACAAAAAGAACCTCCTATTAGTCACTATGTGTCTGACAGGGCAGACAAAAATGATGTGTTCATACAAGAGCGAATCTCCTGATCCAATACAGTGAGTATTTCTCCATTTAGTTTTAAAAATGGAAGTGGCTCTTCATGAGGAAGGTTTGAAATGAGACGCTGAATGAGTAATGAACCACAACAGCATTCTGTAACCCTTTAATAAGGTATATTTTTCCTGTCAATTTACCTAAGAGGGTCCATAAGGTGCTATACAGAAGAAAAGAGAAGTGCCTCTGATCTTTTATCAAAATGGAAGAAAATTGCACAGCAAAATCTGGATTTAGAAAACTTTCAAGAAAGAAGTAAGAGAAATTTTTTTATAATGCTGAGTATTATTCCAGTGTAACAAGATATATGGCAGCTTTTTTCATTGTTAGAGGTAAAACTTGTGTTAAATTCCATCAAGACATGGTCTGGTACTTCTGATCCTTTTTCCACACTTTCTGCCTCTAGAGCTGAGTATTTTAGCCTCATTGCTTGATTTATAGGCTACATTCTGTGCAAGTTAACACTGACTGAACATCAGGAAATTCAGTATTTCACATCAGATAAGCATACAGATATATAGATGTTTATTTAAATCTTGAGATGGGAAAGATTTAGTTTTCTAGAAATGTCTTTCCAGAAATAACCAGCATATCAATGCTTAGATTCAAGAAAAGTTCGGAAAATGCAAGAACCCCAAGACAAGTCACTTGGTAAATTCTTGCTTACCCCCATCTTAGAGGCTCATACAATTTTCTGGCCACAAACATAACTTATGACCATTACACAGGGACAACAACACAGTATTCCCACCCAAACTAGCCTAGGAAGCTTGTCCTATTTTCTTGAATGTGAATGGTGAGAAGCTTTAAGGGGGGTGATAGGCTAAGGGTTTGAACTGCATAAGCACCCAAGGAAGCAGAATCACTCTTTTGTAATGCTAAGCAACCACTTTAACAAAGGTGCTGTTACAAGCACTTGCAAAATGATCACACTGCTGCTTGTACAGAGGCTCAGATTGCTGGGGAAGTGCACAGTATGCTCTGATGGGTGTATAGCAAGCATTTACAGGATGGCTTCCTTCGGGGAAACTTAGGCTGAAGCATGTCTTGATTCTTGATCAGGATGTGACCGACAGGACAAAGCTGTGCACACCAATAGTGCTATGTGGGCTCAGACACATAACCATAACTCTCAAGTGAAACATGGGGAGGCCCTGATACTTCATGTTTTCTAACATCTCTAAGCAAGTGGAGGAAAAGAAGGTTGTCAGGAGTAGTCAGCATAGGTTCACCAAGAGGAAATCACGTTTGACCAATCTGATAGCCTTTTATAATGGCATGACTAGATGGGTAGATGAAGAGAGAGCAGTGCATGTTGTCTACCTTGACTTCAGCAAGACATTTGATGCAGTATCCCATAATATCCCATAGGAAAGCTGAAGAAGTGTGGGTTAGATGAGTGGACAGTGAAGTGGATTGAGGACTGGCTGGATGACAGAGCTCAGAGGGTTATGATCACTGACAGAGTCTAGTTGGAGGACCGTAGCTAGTGGTGCCATCCAGGGGTCAGTACTGGGTCCAGTCCTGTTCAACACACTCATCAATGACCTGGATGAAGGGACAGAGTGTGCCCCCAGCAAGTTTGTTGATGATACCAAACTGGGAGGCGTGGCTAATAGAGCAGAAGGCTGTGCTGCCATTCATCGAGACCTGGACAGGCTGGAATGCTGAGCAGAGAGGAATTTCATGAAGTTCAGCAAGGGCAAGTGTAGGGCCCTGCACCTGTGGAGGAATGACCTCTTCCACCAGTATAGGTTACGGGTGGTCCTGTGGGAAAGCAGCTCTGTGGAGAATGACCTGGGAGTCCTGGTGGACCACAAGTGAAGAGTGAGCCTGTGGCCAAGAAGGCCGACAGCATCCTGGGGTGCATTAAGAAGACTGTGGTCAGCAGGTTAAGGGAGGTTATCCTCCATCTCTACTCTGCCCTGGTGAGGCCACATCATGGCCTCAAGCAAATCAAAGAACTGCTAGCGGGAGTAAAGTAAAGGGATACAAATGATTAGGGGATTGGAACATCTCTCCTGTGAGGAAAGACTGAGAGTTTGGAGAAGAGAAGACTGAGAGGGGATCATATCAATGCTTGTAAACATCTACAGGGCAGGTGTCAGGAGAATGGGGCCAGACTCCTTTCAGTGGTGCACAGCAACAGGACAAGGGGCAGTGGGCACAAACTGGAACAGAGGAAGTTCCATCTAAATGTGAGGAAAAACTTTTTCACTTTGAGGGTGACAGAGCACCGGAACAGGCTGCCCAGAGATGTCATGGAGTCTCATTCTCCAGAGATATTCAAAACCCACCTGGGTACAATCCTCTGCTGTTTGCTCTGGGTGAACCTGCTTTTGCAGGGGGTTGGACTAGATGATCTCCTGGGGTCATTTCCAATCCCTACCAACCCCTACCAAGACTGGTACCTCCAAAAGTTTTGAAATAGGTGCTTGAATTTAGCTATGCAGAAGTTTCATGAGATGAAAAGTCCCCTGAAAACTTGAAAAATGTCAGTCTGTGCTTACAGACCATATTCCAGAGTTTCAGAAAACAAAGTCAAGATCAGGTGTGCTAGGAACTACTCTTCCACATTTCAATGCTGCATTTTCATTATCTTCAAGCACAGATATGTAAGACAAGCATGTCTGGCCTAATGTGGTTTTGGAATAGTGAAAAGTCCCAACGGAGCAACAGTTCAGTGCAGATACTGTTGCTAGCTTCTCAAGCTCATGGATTATGCTACTTCTAGTTGTTACACATGTGTGGATCAGAGATCAGAGCTTACCCATTGTGAAAAGCCATTTTACACTCATATAAAAGAGCTTATTTCACAAATGAACAAGCCAAAGGCTTAGCTTATTTGAATATCTGAACGAGATCCAAAACAGATTTAATTGAATATTCATTTCATGCAGCTTTAGCCAACTGAGTAGCTTAAATGAATTGATCCCACGAGTAACAGTATATGGATATGGAAACTTAATGAATGAATTGACAGTAGCCTTCAGCAGTGTCCCGCATAAAGTGCCAATAGGGTTATGAAAGACTGATTTGTACCCTAACACACAACAGTTTTACCATATTGTATGAGTTGTGGAAGTAACATGTGAGACTTACCTTCTACAACCTGTCAAGAGATTGTTGTCTTTGTCTAATGATGCACCAAGGTGCTGCCATTCCCATATGGATCATCATCTAGCCATATAGATCCACTTTCAACCAGGCACACCTGAAGTTTCTCATTGGGATTTGATAACAGATTCTCCTTCACTTACTGTCAGCATACTTTTGAACTTCTGCATTCTTACAGGTATTTGCAGTCTCCACCATGGTGCAGTGCAGCTGTTTTCCAGCCCAAGATGTATTCTTTTTGCAAGGGAGTGCATGAAAATGCATTTCTGACATTTTCTGCTCTTGTAAGTCTTGAGCATCTTCTTCTATTTCCTTAGGTTAACTAGGCTTCTCAGATGATTGCAACCCAATAAATCTAAATAAAGACCTTAATCTTCTTTTGCCTTGTGGGAGAAAGAAAGGGGGTGTACTTTGTGCCAACACAGTTTTTCATACTACGCGATTCTTGCCTTTTTGTGCTTGCTACAAAATCTACAGGACAGAAGGCACAGTGTACTTTCAAAACAGTGACAATACTTTCCCCTAAACATTCCTCTTTTACCTTTGTGATGCGTTGGCCTTTACCAGTTGCCAGACACTGACCTAGCCACTCTCTCACTCCTCCTTCAACAGGGCAGGGGCAGAAAATAAGATGAAAAAGCTCATGGGTCAAGCTAAATACAGGGAGATCACTCACCAATTACCATCATCAGCAAAACAGATTCAACCTGGGGAAAAGTATTTAATTTTATTGACAATTAAAATGATTTTGGATAGTGAGAAACAAAGACAAATTAAAACAACAGCTTCCCCTGCCTTTTCTTCCCCAGGGTCAACTTCACCACCTCGGTCCCAACTCCTCTGTCTCCCCTCCTGCTCTAAGTGGCACAGGGAGATGGGGAATGTGAGTTTGGGGACAGTCCATAACTCCTTCCTGCAGTTCCTTACTCCTCACGTACTTCCCCTGCTCCAGTGTGGGCTCTCCACAGGCTGCTGTTCCTTCTGGAAACATCTACCTGCTCCACTGTGTGGTGCTCCAGGGGCTGCAGATATCAGCCTTAGCATGGTCCTATGATTCTATAATCTCTGCTTTGGCACCTGGAGCATCTCTTCCCCTACCAGCTTCTTCACTGACCTTGGTGTTCACAGGGTTTCTCCTCACAGTTTTTTTCCCTTATTCTGCCTGTGGCATTTTGCCCTTCTTAAACACATTTTCACAGAGGTGCTGCTTCTTTGTGCCATGTGACCGATGGCCTCAGCTGCGTCTTTTGGTGGGTCCATTTTGGAGCTGGCTGGAATGGGCTGTGTCTGGCATGAGGCAGCCCCTAGCCTCTTCTAACAGAGGCCACCAGTTAAGGCTCCCACTGTCTCTTTTATGTTGCCCTACTTGCAGCAGATGTAACAGCATTCTCTTGTTTTGCGATAATATTAGTATATTCTTCCAGAAGAATCTGTGTTTTTAAAACAAAACACAGGGACATACTTGTGTGCACTCAGGAAAGCTAGCTGTAAAATTAGAGATATTTGTGACAGAATTGTTTGCAGAACCAGTAGTTGAATGTGAAAATGAAGTGGGACAGATAAATAGGACATGAACCCTGGAAAGATGTAGCTAAACAATTCAGAGGGTAGACATACTGGCTCTAGAAACAACCAGCAGAGTGAGCAAGTTTTGACAGAGGCTAATAGAGGTTCAGATATGCAAGTAATTCTAGTGCCTCTTGTTTTGTTTCTCCAGTTGGATTTTTTGCATTTACTGTAATTACAAAACTTCAAATTTAAAAATAGGTGACTGTATTATCAGTTTCCTTTTTAACCTCATCATTTTTGAGATCCTTGATAATAATATTTATCCTTTGTAAATTCGTTCTGACTATTGCTATTCACTTTCTTGTTCTTTATGTGTTTGGAAATGTTTTTAAATATTATTTGCCCCTTAATTTTCTCAGGGATTGGTGTGGCATTGACCAATCTGTAGTTCCCCAGATCCTTCTTACTCTGTGTAAGAGACTTGTAAAGGGTTAAGCTGGTGTTATGTCACAACACTGTCTCCTTCACTTTACAAAGAAGCAATGCCAGGTGTTTCTGTTGCTTTGCTCAAGTAACCTCAAGGCTGGATCAGAGTGGGTATACAAGCTTATCGCTCTAGCTTTTGATAACTACAGGTAGGAAGGAGTCTGTACCTGCTAAAACCACAAAAAGTACAGGGCTGGATGCCCACGCCTCTCTAGGCTGCATGCATTGTTTTCCGAAGACCACCAGGAGGACCCCTGAAAGATCCCCAAAGTACTGCTTTGTGCATGTGTGTGGAGGAGTGTTATAGTTTGAAAGG
>VZRW01011299.1:385543-455716 GCA_013398125.1 Aegotheles bennettii | reverse complement strand
GCCTGTACTGGTGCATGGTGAATCTGGAAGAGGGGTCTCCTCCCACGGCACAGTGTGTGGTTTGCTCGCCAGGATTTACCCTGGTATCACTAATGCACTAATTGGCCCGAGACACCAAGAGCGTGTGGCATTGTGGTGCATAAACATGTAAGTCTCCTGAGGATGGCGTTAGTGTAATCCAGGGCTGGACTGGACTGGGACTTGCAAATTACAAAATGTAATGCTCCTTTCTGGGTTTAGTCTGGGAGATAGGAAATTAGTTTGATTAGGTCATCTTTAAACATTTTTCCTAGTTTTTAAAATTACATGGTTTTATTTGAGTTTTATGCAAGCTTAGAAGTGATATGCATAATTCAATAATTCACATGTTCCAGTCTGTTTTTTAAACAGCACACTGCTCATCCAACTTGATCTTCCCCTTGAAGTCTGGTAGGAGCTCTGTTATGATAATTAATATTTAGATTAATTTTTTTTGTTGTTATATCCAAAAGCTTCAAACATACATATTACTGGGTTACATCTTTGCCATCTGTGCCACGCAGAACAAGATAATTCTGACAAATCAAGAGTCTATAGAGAGGATGAGTTATCAAGTTTTTCATATTTTATAAAGAATGATTTAATATATATTTGAATAGTAGCCACGGAGAGAATTAATTTTTCATTATTTTACATTACGCAAATTATACAAAATAAGGTTTGCCTGCAATTTTTCACAATTTCAGCTAAGGCTTAAAACAATTTTGATGTACTCAGCACAGATGGAAAATAAGGGCTTGTTCCTGTTGCTTTTGAATTTAATGGATATTTTGTGATTGACTTTTAATGAGAATAGGATCCAACCCATAGTTATTAAATTGAAAGCCCTTTGTTGCCTGGTGACAATCAGATAACCTGCATTTGCCTGGGTAGTTAATCTTGGTGAAAACCAAGACCCCAAAACTATCTATATAGAGAAAGATCAGCTCAGCTGATAACGTATGACTGTTAATGGAAATGGTCTTCACACAAAACTGGCTACTCATGTTCATGATTTCAGTATCTCCAGAATCCAAAGAATGCAAAACTAAGAGTACCTTACTCCAGTATTTTTAGCGAAAAAGAAACAGTAAAACACAAGACTTCTGCATCCCCAAAACAGCAGACTCTCCAGAGTGCAAGACTCATGAGCGATACAGCTGTGAGTTATGTAGAACTTGATAGAACCCCTGTAAGAACTGCTGCTAGTGCTTAGTCCTTTGTTTCTTTTTTCAAGGAGAGTTTACATTTGCTGTGTGTTATGCACCCTGAAAGGATTCATCCAAATGAATACCATCTGACACGTGTCCCTTTCTTCCTTTGTCTAGCTCTAGTTCAATGCAATAAATCACTTTTTTCTTCCTTAGTGAATTAATTCTTCAGCTGTTTGTAACCTTGCAGGTCCTTCCTTACATATTATTAAACCAAACCATAAATATTTCACTCTTTTCTATTAAATTAGTCCTTTTTGTCTCCCCATGCCTTTCCTCAGTTTTTTTTAACTCTCTTCTGCTGCCTCATACTGTCCTCTCTGCTGCCTAAAAGTTAGAGGTTGGTTGTTAGACATTAACCTTTTTGCTTCTGTAATTCCATTTTCCTTCTGTTCTCTTCACATTACGGAGACATTTGCTATTCACTTTCAGGCAAGATGGCAGAAAGAATATAAGTGTGGAGAGCTACAGAGAGATGTCAATAGGTGCTTGTACAACAGTTGGCCAAGACACCTTGCTGCCTAACTATCTCGCTGACTTCTGATCATGTACCTGTGAGGGAGGTGCAGGCTGGCTGGCCTTTGAGACCTCCCATTCTGCTGCTAGATGTACCACCACCAAAATGACTCATCTTTTTTCCTGCATGAATTGCGCACCTGGGATTCTGTTTGGAGGGAAGTGGTTGTTCACCCTGGTGTAGAGATCTAATGTGTCTATTTTGGTAAGGAAAGTGGCATATCCATCATTTCAGTCTTTAAATGCCTCATAAATCTATGAAGAACTAAAACAAAGGTGTATGCATCTGTATGTACTGGTTTTGAGGTCTCTAGAGGTTTTTAAAACTATTTTGTTTTGCTGGTATGACTCTGAGCACAATAGGTTGAAAAATATGAATTATTTTGTCCAAAGGAATCTGGGTTTTATGTTAGTTTTGAATCATGTCTGTGAATGACTCTCACAGGGGTCAGCAAACATTGCCACCTTTTCAGCAATGAGAAATCTCATTCTCTGAGACAGCATTAGTTTTCTTGCTTCAGCTGAGTTGCAAGTCATCTTGAGATATACCCGTATCAGGCTTGGAAGCTGAGTGTGGAAAGTCTCTGCTTGGGGGAAGGACAGAGCTGTGGTATGAGGCTATTCAGGCTGCTCACCTAACCCTGGACAGGTTTTTTTAGGCTTCAGTTTCACTTCTTGGTAGAGTGAATTTGTAACTAATCCTGAAGCTGGTAGGTGTGTGGAGCCTTAGGCCATGACCACATCTGCCTGGATGGGGGACAGTTATCTCATTAGCCATAGTCAGAAGAAAGACTTTTTTCCCCCTTGCTGGTCCAAGATCTTCCTTTACTATTTCTGTGTGCAGACGCAGTGATACACTGAGGGAAAAACAAAGGTATGGACATCTCTGATAACTGCAAAGTGATGCTCATTAGAAGATCTGGACATCTCTCTTACTCAAAGGATTTCCAGCTCCTCATGAAGGTCCCTTAGGTCTTTGTGAAATTTGCGAAACAGAACTTAAGCAGAAAGTTGAAGATTTGGAGCCTGAAATACCATCACATGTAAATATGGAAAGAGTTATTCTTTATGACTCTGATACAGGAAAACTTTTTTTCCTGGCTTAAAGCACGTGGGACAAATTGTGCTTAGATTTAAACATATGCTTGAGCTTTTTCTTAGCTTTAACCCTATTAGCTCACTAAGATACTGAGAGCTGATCATGTTGCTGTAGAACTTTTTCTGTGTGACAGTGAGCCCGGTTTTTAATGTCATAGTTTCCAGGACCTCATTTACAGTTTAAATGTATTATTTAGCATTCCAGTAAAAACACTATTGTTTTGAATGAGGTTTAAAATACAGATGTAACTTCCATAGAAATGCTATGTTTTAATAAAACAACTTACTCCCATAATTTGGAATTTATGTACAGACATGATGAAAAGTTTGAGATATTTGCAGCACAGATACGCAATCTATTGAGTGAAAATTCTTGTTTTGTTTTGTAGAATAGATCAGAACACATGCATTTCACTAAAAGAAGCTACTGAGCAGTTTAGCAGCTTAAATGAGGTAAGCTTAACCAAAAGTTGAAATATGATGTTACAAATTTTGAATAAGATGTCTGGTTTTTGTTAATTCTAAGGTCTTGAAATAATATAATCACTTGAGAATCTTAGGTTAGCTTTTAAATGAATCATTCTAGTCATGTTTTTGGAGAAAATCTTAAAAATATGATACAAAACTGCTATAAAAATTTAAAAGCCAGGAGCAAGAGATTTAAAAAATATTTTAAGCCAACTTTATGCTGCTTTCTCTTTGTGTTCAGGAAAGAATTAAACATTCAATATTGACTGAGTGAAATGCCATCTTTCAAGAGCATTTGCTTTTTTCCTCATATTACAGCTCAAAAGTGTTCAGCTATCAATTGTGTTTTGTTTAAAAATAAGAAGTTCTCAAGTTTGCTACATCTTGCATAAATAAACGATGAACAGTACAATGTAGTTTAAAAGGTAGTCTTGTTGTAAAGTGGGAGGAGGGGAGAGTTGGAGTGAAGAGAGGAAGCAAAGAAGGCCAAATAACACCTGTGACACAAAACAAGGTATTTTCATAGGGATTATGTCAGGAGGATGGTGTGAGTAGAGCACAAAGAAGTTGTTTGTGTGATCATGTCACACAATGAGTGAGCTTTGTCTAGATTCTCACAACCAACAGTGCACTGGAGGCCAAAACCAAGCTTTGCAGTTATTCAAAGTGGGAAACCTTAAAAGCATCTCCCACAAACACAAGTATCTGCATACTGGCATAGAGTATGCTTACACACTGCAAGGGCAACGAACAGTACTGGACTCAAACTAGGAGCTGACAATATTTTAAAATGTAGACCAAGACAACAGAACAACAGAAGCAGTGGGGAAAAAAAATGCTGGGGGGAAGGGAAGTCCATTCCTGTCAAACCAGGGAAAGGACAGCTTTGTTTCCATAATGAGCCAGAGAACATCTATGTCTATTAATAGACGTCTGACTTTCATTAGGGGAAAACCACAATGTGTCCTTTTAAAGGAATTCAGACTTAATCTTCTCCTTACAGTGAATGATTTCCTGTGTATTTGTGTGATTGTTGTGCAGCTCGCTGTAGAAAATCTTCATGCTAGCTAGTAAGGACATTCCATGACTGATGTAAGAGAGTATACTCAGC
Organism: Aegotheles bennettii; assembly: GCA_013398125.1. Classification (NCBI taxonomy): domain Eukaryota; kingdom Metazoa; phylum Chordata; class Aves; order Caprimulgiformes; family Aegothelidae; genus Aegotheles; species Aegotheles bennettii. The sequence continues at coordinate 451,294 of VZRW01011299.1, read as the reverse complement.
CTCTGTCTAGCTAGTTAAGGCCCTGGGAGAAATTGTTAAGTTATTGTTTCTTGTGAGAAACCCCATTGCAAATAATCACCAAAGCTTCCAATTAAAAGCTTCCATTTAAAATTCTTATAAAGTATTCCTTAAAGCTTAAGATAAAATATTGTAATAAATAACACCAATGTAAGATATTGAAACAGATAATCAGATCAGAAATTAAAATAAATTGCTAATAATTCCTGGAGAACGAGCAAGGGTTACATACTAGTGCTTTCTTTTGCAAAATCTTAGATTGTATTGTGTCTCAAATCTACTGCAAACCCAAGTGGACATGTTTCATAAGAAAATAAATTCCCTTCTTGGATTAGAGAAAGTAGTGCCCCTCTTCACTGCTTACCCATGGCATTATACAGACTCAGGGCATATCTTGTTCTGTCTTATTGCTGCATGTTTGTTCCCCATAAAGGAAGTTCTGAATTGAAAATGTCATATGCCTCAAGACACAATTGCCGTAACAGATACCACGGAGATTTAGTTAAGTTAACATAAAATATGCCTATCTTATTTTAACCTGAACACTCAAATTGAAAAGCAAGGGAGACACTTATGCATCGCTGTTCTAATGTGACATATAAAAGCATTTCTTTCCTGAGTGAAGAAATAGAACAGGTTGATATTTGCTCAGTTTATTTTCTATCTGAATCCCCGCAAAGGCCATTAAATGCTGAAAGCTTGGATTATTTTCCTCTGCCTCAGCTGATTTCATAAACCCAGTAAATCCATCAATAAACTGGATGTAACAGAATAGGTGTCTTCCTGTCCTGGAGGGGCAGGAGCAGCCCTATGAGCAGGGTGCAGACATCCTTAATATTCAGAAACTTGGTGTGTGGGGCGAAGTGGTTTCAGCTGATGCAGGAAGCACCAAGTCTGGGCTTTGCTTCTCCTCCCTTCTCCTTGTCAGCCCCCAGGCTGAAACCAAGCAAGGTCAATGGATCAAGCAGACCTCCTCCCTTTATCTTCTCTTCGTCTTCCCTCAGTTCTTAAATTTACCAGCTCTTAGGATGTTCACAAGGGTGAAACAAAGGATGCTGATAATAGTAATATTTTATTAGGAAAGAAATTATTTCTAACACCAGTGGCTCTTCTGGCCATTGTCAGCTACCTGCTCTCTCTGCAGATACGCAGTGAGCACTGCCTGATGAGCAGGTCTGGCAGTGCTGCAGCTCTTGGTGCACTGAGGGAGTGTGCAGGGCTTCAAGGCTCCATTTGGCACAATGTCTCCTATTGAGCTGTGGCTCCCTGGGCATGCTGATCAACCCATCACATGGCGCTGATCCTGCAGGAACCCATGCAGGGACCTCCAGCTGGAGAGGGAGTTACTGTTCTTCACCATGAAAAAGCTGATAAGGTATTTCAGGGCACTCTCACTTGTTGCCACAGCATTTTGGTGATAATTTGGGAGTATTTGTTCATTCAGTGTCTCATTCTCCCGAGGGATTTAGCAGTGTGAGTGTAGGTGTGGGCTATTTATCTCTAGACGTAAGAGGTTATCTGTAATCTCAGCAATTCCTTGCCCATAGACCTCAACTTTTAATTTTCAATAATCACTGAATGGAGAGAGAGATGGTCAGTGGGATACAGTCTACAGGCTTGCTTGTTTGTACAGATGGTTTCTTTACTACACTCTGAGCTTCCTCTGCAAATGGCAATCCTATTATTGTACTGTGTTTTCTCCAACAGGCAAGAGAATGATACTTTAATGACTGTGTTTTCTTAAAGCATTAGCAAAATAACAAATAGGAGAAAAGTACCACACTGTCTCTTTCTGTTTTCCTCGGACTTCCTGTAAATGTCTTTACTTTTCCCGTTATCTTTGATGTGGAATAATGCGGGATGTTTTTTCTTCTAGTGGAATTGTCAGTTACTTTAAAAGGACATAAGAGATATAAACCTTTCTCCAAGAGAACTATAATTGCTTCTTTTTCAAACTTGCAAAATATTATTCTTAAGAGGCAAAAATATGGATATTTTTCCAAAGAAACATAAGGATCCATTTTAAATATTAGTATGTCCTTTTATTTGCATTAGCATGGATCAGGAATCACTGTGTCAAGAAACACTAGTGTTAGGCTTCAGAGTAAAGCTGGAATGAGCATTAAATCTAAGTATTTGAACTGAGATCATTAGCTGATACAGTACACCATAGCTTAAATTACTTACTAATCTGCATGATGATACCCACCATGATCTAACATTTCCCTCTCTATGCATTTTAGCTGTTTGTATTTGCTTCTAACATGTTTTGCAGCTGCTTTTATAATGGCCAAGAGCAGACAAGGCCCAGTTGGGCCCCAGGGGCAGGTCTGCACTATGGGAGAATTTTAAGTAGCATGTGCACAGGCTGTACAGGTACTGGAAAGTATTGGAGAATTAGGGGGAAGTTGGAAGTGGTCTGTGAAATTTCAAATGAACTTGGGAGGAGGCCTGAGAAGATGAAGACAAGGCTCAGAATTAATTTTTCTCTCTTCTTGCCTTCCTTTTGCCAGCAGGTGGTAGCATGCTGGCCTGCCCTCTGTGAGCCACAGGATAGAGGACCCACTGCCAGTTGCTGATATATATATGGCCAAGTCCCCTCCCAGAGCACCTTGTGGCTCTGCTTGGACTGCAGTTGCAGAAACAGGGCTCTGCACTGCTCCTGCCACAAAGCATGAAATCTGAGGCTGGTAGGATCCAGCCCAGCTGCTCTGGCATTGCCAATACTTCAGGCAGCCCTCTGAGAGGGGCAGAACAGGACATGCAGCACGGCAGGCAGCAAAGGTCATCCCTACCACTTACTAGGTTGCTCCTATTTCCCATGAGCTGGTGACTCTGGACAGTTTTGCTTGGCCTTTGCTTAAAGCTATATCTCCTTACCTGTGTTCCCACAAATATATGGTGGCTTTTCATGTGTGGTATGCTGTAACAGTACTATAACACTCAGCTGTGTTTTAGGAGTATGATGATGTTGATGGCATACTCCAGATTCATCATTGCCCCGGTAACATCAAAATGATCAAAGCTACTTACTCTTTTTCTCCCTATATCAAATCCCTGTGAAGGGCACATTCATGATATCATATAAGGTATTTCTGTTATCATTATTACAGGATTTTTTTTTTTTAGTATTTGGCAGTGACTGGAAATTTGCCATCCACCCACCTTCCTCAGATGGGTGAAAAATAGCGTTTAGAGGAACTGAATATAAACCAGCTGGTGAATTACAGCATAAGCATTGCTGAAGTACATTGAACAATGTAGTCTGTGTGAATGCTTTTATAGTGAACTTACCATAAATATTAATATATCATAAGCAATAGTAATGCAAAGTGAATATATTTTCTTGATATGGGAATTTTTTTGTCAAATGCTTGAAGTAACAGCCCCTGAAGGTTAGGTATATTTATCAGTTATTCGCCAACGTTCACCTTGTTGGTATTTTATTCTGGTATGTTTGCCTATGTTTTTCTTACTTGCCATCAGCAGTTTCATGATAAGGTCCTCACTGGTCTGTAACTGGTATAGTCATCTTTTGCTAGATGACATTAATGACTGCAAAATGCTGCCCACCTGTTGTAATAATTCCACAGCCGCTTCATTGGGGTCTAGCTGGGGTGAGAGGCAGTGGGAAATGAGACCTGGCATGTCTTGAAAACTCTTCTCTAAACAGTGCCATGAGTACAATTCAAGCCAGCACCCTTCCCTTGACAAGGAAAATTCACTGCCACTTGAAAGCTGTTGAAGGTGGGATGATTTCCATCATTTTGTCTCTAAGTCAAGAAAGCGCTGTAGAGGATTAAAGAAGACTTTGAAAGAGCCTCGTAAAAGATGCTCAAATGAGTGGTAAGAAGTCTACTAAATACATCAAAGGCAGGAAGCCAGGTAGGGTTTGCTGGGGCTGCTGGCTGGCTGATATTTAAAATGGGCACTAAAGTGTTATGGCTGTAAACAGAGTGGCCAAGTGAATTCGTTATATTGGTCTTCACTGATAAAGTCCATGTTGGGAACATTTGCACACATGGTGTACTCTTTCTAGCAGACAGATCAAATGAGTTAGATCAGTTTGAAGTATTATATGTAAAATATTGGACCAAACAGTATGCTGCCCAGACAAGGAAAAGACGCCAGTCATTCCAGAGTCCTGGAGAAACTGAGGTGTGAAGATGAGGTGCTGCTGGTCAAAATGGGTAAATTATCCTTAAAAATGTCAGCTGGGCCAGAGGATGGTAGGTTGTTAATGCAACCTGTGCTTGGGAATAGTAAAAGTGTCTTCTGCCTCAAATAATAGAAACCAGCTCTGTATCATGCCATATTTTTAAAAAATAGTATTGCATTTAGGCATTTCATTACGAATCAGTGCTTGATCTTACAATCACTTCTTTCTTGATATTATAGGATGAGATGTCACAATGTATCTTAACAACAGATGAGAGGAACTTAATTCTAAAATAAATCTCTAGCTCAAGCCATTTCTTTGCTCACACGTTTCCAATATCAAGCTGCTTCTGATAGGAATGTCCAGAGCTCCTGTTCACTATGGGATCAGGAGAAGGAAAGTGTTCCTGCATTTCTTTTTTGACCTAAGCTGAGGCCAAAGTCCAAGTATTCAGTTGTAACCTAATCTGCTTTGTGGAATGCTACATAGATTTTGAAGCATGCCTGACAGCACATAGAGGGTTGTGGGATCTACTGCTATTTCAAAACTTCCCTATTTTGAGGTATCTCCTAGAAAGAGCTACTTTCTGTTCCCTTTTCACTGCCTGAATCCTATAAAAGGAATTAAAGGATTAAGGCTGAAATCTTCCCTGCTCCTCTCAGCCAAATTTGTTTCCTTTTTAAAAATTTTTATGTTTACCAAAAACCACTGGCATCCTTGGGCTTCTAAAAGGGCTGTATTACAATAAAAATAATGCAAATACATATTAAACTACTCACTACATAGGTGACATATTGTTACACAAAGGAAACTATTCCAAGAAATAAATTAATTATTTCATTGAATAAATTAATAAATTGGTTTTATCCTGAAAAAGATCTTTTCAGGATATAAACTTGAGGAATTTTTTTTCTGTTGCAACTCAGAATTTTTTTTCAGAAGTTGCTCTTCAAAAATATGTACCTTTTGAGTGACTTAACATTTTATGTATAGTTCTCTGTGTGACAGCTGTGTGATTATGAAGTCAGCCTTGATATGATTTTGTTTTATGTTGCAAGTTGTATTTCCCTTGCAAGAAGGGAGCTGAATGTGTGGGGTACCAGTAGTGACTCATTTTGCCCAGTCAGATGGTGATTAGGGCTTTCACAGCATTTACATCACAGCAAGGTGCTTGTGTCAGATGGTACGCTGAATATTGCATGCGGCATTACAGATTCAAATGAGAAATGGTCCAAGCATGACACAGTAGCTGGAGGTGATGTTATAGGTAACCAGCCTTGTCCTCACTGATTTGTCTGCAGCAAGTGACAGTGATTTGTTAATTTCACTTTTGCAGCAGATAGGAAATGATCTGGTTGCTCTGTAGAAGCAGCAGCAGTCTACAGAAAAGCTATGTCTGCATAAAGAAGTATGTCTAAAAAAGCCAATTAAAAATATCTCTTCCAAGAATCCCATGAGGGAGCGTGTTCTCAGTAACTCTTTGTTCGCTGCTGCGCACTGCACAATAGGCGGGTGAGGGAGATTTGTTTTTTTATGAATGGCAAATGGGGAGGGACATAATGTCATCAGATCGTGATGTCAGCCCAATGAGTGAAATGCTTGCTTAGTGTATTGCTTCAAGACCAAGAAAAGGGACACCATCTCAGTTTGGCTTCCTAGAATAAATCATCTTTTGCTGACGAAGTCATCTTTCCCACGTGTCATGAATAATCCATGTAAATTGGGACTTAAATAACCAGAAGTCAAGAAACTCGTTGAATCGTGCACGTTTGTTCTCTTGCACATCCTCCCAGAACTGCCAGTGGAACACCCCTTTGCAGGCGCTGCTCATGGGCTCAGTGAGTTGAAGAGCTCTCACTGCATTCTGTTGTTCTCTATCTAGCCCAATGTTCTGCTTTTGTCTGCAGAATTCTTTGTTGAAGCTACAAGCCCTTGAAACTGATCTGTGCTCTGCATTTCTGCCAACCCAGGAAGAAACTCCTCAGCTGCCGGCACCGAAGGATCCATCCCCTTCATCAGTCCAAACCAGCGTGCAAGCTGATGGGGCCAGTTGTGGAGGTAAGTGATTGTGTCATGATGTGTTCTCATTTGCAATTATAAAAAAGCCTTGTGACTTGCAATTTAACATCAGATTTGCAGTCCTCTGAGAAGCAGTGCAGAGCTAATGCAAAGCACCATTTCCTGATGCAAATGCTTGTACTGTAAAAAAAGGGTGATACCTGTTAAAAGAATGGAAATTGATGGGTATAACCTTCTGCTTCTCCGAGAGGAAGCCTTGCTTTATAGACAGGTTTTAAGAATCCCAATTCTTTTGTTTTCAGTTTTAATCTTTTGTTGTTTTTTGTAGTTAAAATAAATCTGTGCTCTTTACTTCCTATGTCACTATTGTGTGCTATCACCTGCCATAACATGTAATTCTATTTTTGTCATTCTTTTTGTCAGAGCAATATCACTTCATTTCTCCTATTATTGATTTTAATTTAATGCATCAGCAGAGAGATAGCGAAGGTGAGTTTTACAGCATGTGGATTTTAATCTTTCATGAACTTGTATTATTACCCACCTGGACAAACTGTGGTGTGTTATCTCTCCCTCTTTCTTCAATACGGAAACCAGTCCTTGCGAATAAATAGCCCTAAGGCTCGACACTATTTTTGTCAATTCATAGCTTGTAGTCACAGGGCTGGCAGAGTCGTGATGCTCAGTAGAAGAGGAATCACTGTTCACGAAAAATAGGTCAAAGGCAATGTGACTAATACACCTCGCAGACAAGTGACATGAATACACAAATACTTAAATCCTTCGCCATGTATGGTCCAAATTAAGGCAGATGGGCCAGTAACTCCTTTGTAACTGTTGTTTTATGTCAGAATAAAGGCTGGGCTCAAAAGAACATAGTTCAGAAGCTGTTTGCTCACAATATTCAGCAAGGGAAAAACAGTAAGTTATTTACCTAAAAATCCCACAAATGATAGTGAAGAAAATTAAGAAGTTCTTAAGCAATTCTGAAGTTGAGGTTTGCATTGCACAACTAAGAAAAATGGTGTGTAGAATCCAAATTATTACAAAGATGAAGGAATGAAACAATACTAAGTGTCCTAGGTTTTAGCTAAAAAAAAAATAATAAATGATGCTTTAGCGCATCTAGACAAATACCTTAACAGCTGTTGCATACATATATGGAACTTGCACTGGTGCTCGAGTCTGTGCTGCACAGGCAGAGACATTTTGCAGCCCATCCAGAATCTGCACTGACTCTTTTCCTTTATGACAGGGTGGGTTTTTCCTCCTTTTCCAGTAGTTTACTGAATTATTTTGTTTTGGTAGTTTCAGAATTCATTGTTAGTATGGTTCATAATTGTTTACTTAGCTTATTTTTGCTGTTTTGATGTGATTTTGTTTTAATTCATACCGTTAGTGACCTCTGCTTCAAATACCCTCTCTAACTCCTATTGGTTCAACTCCAGCTACACAGGCAAATTTTGGATGATGTACCATTTCTGTCACACAGTTCGGAGCATGCTCTGGCACTCCAGCAGTTTGAACTTGTGCTTTAATTAAAGCTTACCCATTCAATGGATTTTAATATATGTTCATTCCTGCTAACATCTGCTTTGTGTTTTTTTGGTCCATTTGCCATTTTGCATAGATAGGGGTAGTCCTAATTCTGTCTCTTAAATTACTACTGAAATCTTCTGATACATTCAGTTTAGGTACAGCTTTCACATGGGACTATTGGCTATTTAAACTCAAACTTGGACGGAAGTTCAGAGATTTGTTCCAGGCTAGGAACAGAGTTTTTAGAGAATGTGTCATGTATACTATGTTTCTAGTTATTAGCCTTTGCTCAGCGTATCAGGCAATAAAAATTTTAATATTAAGAATGTACAAATGTATTATTTTTAAAATAAACATGATTGTGTAGGTTATTGAATTTCTTTTGTTTCCCATCCTGGTAAAAAAAAAAAAAAAAGAAAAAAATACATTATATGTATGGTGAGTGAAACTGGAACAGTCCTGTAAAATGACGGGGTACCTCAGGATGCAAATTTTAAGGGGTGAACAGTAATTCTTATCTCTGAGCAAACTCAGCAATTTCCAGTTACTTTTGAACATGTAAAAATTTGAGCTAGAGCTGGCAAAATGAGACCATAAAGAACTGCAAGGGGGTATTAAGCTAGGGTTTTTTAAGGGGAAAAAAAGAAAAGCAGAGTGTAATTTCTATATGAGTATACATCAGATATGTGACTTGAGAGGTGAGCAGCTGAACATAACTACAAGATGTTCTGAATGTTTTTTAAATGAAAAATCCTGATGCTATCATTCATGGGCGTAATGTGTGAGGGATACACACATTACATCTGCATATTCTTTTTTATGTACAACAGATTTCAGTGTATTATTGTTTTACTTAAAGTAAAGAATATCATATACAGTAACACAGACTTCTTGTCATATGATTGAAGTCCACGTTATGAAGTATACTGCATATTGTAAGGTACTAGATCGTGTCTTCAAGTCTTGAGGTGAGCTCTTGTCAGTGCTGAACTGAACTGAGTGGATTGAGACGAAATAGGTGCAGACTAAGGGGCAATTTACTGGCTTGGCTAGAGGTGGCTTTAATTCTCAGTTTTGGCAAAAATAGAGGCTAAATTTATATCAGACACATGAATACAAGTAGATGGTTTGTCAGTTCATAGGCTACTCTCATGATAATTCTTAGCACCTTGTTTAGGATCTATGCAGAACTGGAATCAGGATGATGGCTCTAAGTTGAAATTAAAAATGGGGTTGGTTATAAATTCTCATCATCCTGAGATGTTCCACTATTATAATCAGTAGCCAGATGACATAAATGAATCAGTTTGAATTACTTGCTGACCACTTCTGGACAGTAGGTAGAAATTTAATGCATCTGTGATAGGGTTGGGACTAAAATCTTTCTGGGGGCAGTACCAAAGTTGCACCAGTTTGCAAGCTTTAGTAGAGCAATGCTGTCAGAAAGCCCTGATGCCAAGGAAATGGAAAAGCCCTGGCCTTTGGGAAATACTCCCAAATACACCTGCCATGCAGTCTGCCTCCCTTTCACTTGTCAGCTGCATATAAAAACCTTCTTGAACTCTCTGCAGCTCTGTGTGGTTGGTTTTACACTGGGGCTGCTCCAGCCTCTACTTGTTTTTTGCGTTTATCCTCCATGAGTGTTTAGCCTTGAATGTGTACTTTCATTTCTGAGACTGGGTTGTGACTAGTACAATTGCCTGGTTGTAAATGTGAAAAGGAGCAAATGTTTGTGACCATGTAGCTTATCAGCAGTACAGACTGCCTCCAGCAAGAGGAGTACACAGAAAATCGGATTTAGGTGCTGGAAACGTTTTTCCTGGACCTATCATACTACACACTGGCTGATTTTTTTATAACATTTTCCTTTCACAGTAGAGAGACAGCTACTTAATATGACTATAAAAATTTATTCAATTTAGTAATAGATGATGGTAAATAATGAAAGCATTCTTAGGTAACCTACTTCACAGTGATTATATGTTTCTTTAAATTCAAAGATGCTGAAATAAAAGGAAGGAAGCCAGTTCATTCTCATTGGCAATATTGTTTTTCAGAAGTTAAAAAGCCTCAAAAAACACCAAACCAAAACCCAGCCAAAACTATTGATTTATTTTTTTTAAGTTTTGCAGGGTAGGGAAAGATTACTTGCCAGAAAAAGACAACGCTTTTGTTTGCAGAACAACATTTATTCCAGCCTGTATCACTGTGTGTTGTCTGTATACATAATTTCCTGTGACTGCTACAATATTCTACCCTTGCTTCTCTCAGGTACCTTTCTGGAGCTCTCTGTGGGAGGATTTGAACCTCATACATGATTTACAAGTTTTGGGTGTTGATCTGGTATCTTGGAGAGTTGAATTTGACCTACAGAGTATAAAGTACTTAGAGGAAAGATGCTAGGTTAGAGTTAATAATCAACTACATTGTCTCATTGTGAAAATGCTAAACATAATTATAATTGATGGGGCTGTTAGAGTAGATGAACTTACAGATACAAAAGTAACGTGCATCTTTTGCATGACAGACTCAACTATGATTATAAAATATACAACTGGACTTTTTGTTGTCTGTAAAGCAAAACCAGTTGGGTAGTGCCTGATAAAATCATAGTTTAGGCCACTGTAACTATTATTTTTGAAAGCAATAGTTGCTTTCTATGAAGGATGTCATTCAGCGCTGGTTTGTCCCCGCTGTCCCAGCACAGCAGTGATTTGTAAGCTTCAGTATCTGTTGGGCAGAGGTCAAAGAAAATGTTATTGCAAAGGTTCCATTAAATTCCTGAAGGAAGTACCATAGGAATGTCATGTTCCATGTACAAAGGAGAAAATTGAAAGAAAGTGAAGGTGAAAGAAATTTCATAAACCTGCCTGGTGTTCTGTGAGTAAATCATGTACAGTAGTTTTTCTGTGCAGTTTTAGACATTTATTGAATAAAAAGGTTCTATGGAATCTATTAGAACGCATGCTATATTGCAAATATAATCCTGGTTAGGAAAACATGTATGCTGTCTGGAAATAAGAAATAATTTATATGAATTCAAAGGCTGTATATATACAGGGTTTTACAGGAAAAAAATAAAATTATATGTTAAGCAAACTGATGTAGGGCAACCTGAAAGAGAGCACATTCTTTGCTTTAACATGTAGTAACCGTTTTTAGGGGGAGAGCTTTTATGAGAACGTGGAGTTTCCCCCTAAAAATATAATCTGCTTTAAAGCACGATTATCCAATAGTAAAGATATCAACTGGGCTAGATCATCCTCCCCCATTTCACTCTCTGAGGCTGAGAGAGAAGATTCAATGGTTCTTCCTGTTAATGTAGCCAGGTACAGAAAAAGGAATGTTCCCTGGAGGTGGGCTCTATGATGTGCCCGTTATTTTCCATGTTACCCATAAGCAGAATCAGTGTGATGAAGTTCACTAATTCCTACTTTTTCAGTCCAGAATAAATCATTCTGTCTCCTAGCTTGAGCATCTCTATAAAAAAAAATTACCTCTTGAGTCACCAGAGATGAGGTGTACATTTATAGCCAAAGACAATATTAACATAATATCGTAAGTGTGACTCCTCCAAGTACCTTGAATAACTAGCTTGAATGTTGTTTGTTGTTGTTATTTTCATATCTTGTGTTCTTTAGACCCATGTGTATGCTACTTCAAACCTTAATGAAATTCTGCAGGATATTGCAAGCAGAATTGGAGGATTTAGCATCAGGATGTATTATATTTTTGATCTGCCTTTCTCTTGACTAAAGGACTAAATGCTAAATCACAGAATTAAACTTGTTTTGTACGTTTGTCATCTTCTGCAGGAATGTGGCTTTCAAATGCAAACGGATCTATGAAAATATAATTTATGCTACAATTCTGGGAAATTCTCCATCTTTATATTATATTTCATAGTTTACAAACACACCCACTCACCTTCTCCTGTGGAATTGAGAAATGCTTTATGTTAAGCCAGTAATGGTCCTTTCTATTTTCTCATCCTCAGCATTATGTTCATCCCGTATGTGATACTTTGCTAAACTATTTGCTCTGTACTTTGAATACTTATGCTTTGAATACTTCTGTAAGTATAGATTTGGATTTATCTAGGTAGCTAAAGATCTTGTGAATGACCCTCAGTCCATATTGGTTTATGTGTTCTTCCTAGAGCCTGTGCCAGCCCACAGAGACTGGCAGAATGACACAGACAGCAGCCCACAAGAACATCACTCCCTAGGGACCAGTCGACTGCTGTATCACATTACAGATGGAGACAATCCTCTTCTGTCACCACGCTGCTCTATCTTTAGCCAAAGCCAGAGATTTAATCTAGACACAGAGTCTGCCCCTTCTCCACCAAGTGCTCAACCTTTCATGATGTAAGAAAATACATTTTAATACTTATGTATTTTAAATAATTTTTGAACAATCCACTATCTTTGACTCTTTGTGTTTTTTCAGTTACTGTTATGTCGTAAACAATAACTGTTCGTATTGTAGCAGGTTTTGACATTGTTAATTTGCAATACCAGAAATAGGATCTAGCATTTATTCAGCCATAGCACAGTATATTGTTTGAAGTCTTTGTTAATTATAGTTAGCAAGGATAGTTTGGTGTTAGTTAGTATGATAGTCTTAAATGTTAGTAATTAGTCTGATGAGTGAACATAAGATAGAGAGGGCTATCAAGGTATAATGCTAAAAATTTCAGCTGTGATAGAGGTATATCTGGAGTCATTCACTATATACGAGTGTCAGAGAACATACAAACAATGTGTACGTGTGATCTCCAGCCAAGCTGTAAGTTTCAGACAGAAACCAAATTTTCTTAAAAGCTCATACTTAGCTGTCAGCTGCATATGAATAATGATCAGGTCTATTGAGTTGCAGTTGTAAAACATCAAAACAAAACTGCTTTCAAAATGTTAGTGTCATAACATTACATGTTTTATATATATATATATCAGTAATAAAAACTCCCTGAGCTTACCTTTACAAATCAGGTTGTTACCATTATAGTCAGTCTCCTGTTACAGCTGGAAGATTTGTGAAGTAAGACACAAGTGGTAAGTGATGATACTGAATCAGGTTGTGACCTACTAGATTAAACTTTTGAAAAATATTCAGAAATACCATAATTAATTAAAAAAAGAAGAGAGAGAGAGAGTGGAAGACAGATGGTAAACCCATTAATATACCCTAGGGGTACCTTCAAGCAAAAGCAGTTATTTTATGCTTACTTTGTAAAACTAAACTATCTCTATCATGTGAAATAACCTGCCTGCAAATTCTGAAGTGCTAGGAAAGCGTTAAGTGCGTCTGAAATAAGGCACGGGCCACTCTGGCCAGTTCTTTGATGCAGCTTTTGGCTTTTGCAGGCCAAGGAGTTCTTCTAGATGTAACTGTGAAGAGTGCAAAGAACCACAAACAATAGCACAACTTACCAAGCATCTTCAGAGTCTCAAGAGAAAAATTAGGAAGTATGAAGAAAAGTTTGAGCAAGAAAAAAAATACCTGGTAAGATAATTGAAAAGATAAAGAGGTATGCTATGAGAGGCAAGCACGAATCCCAGTGTATATAAACTTCTGCAAAACAGTAGGAAAAGGGGTATTTTTAGTAAATTTGGGGTAAAATTAAATAGGAAGGTCATTGTTATCTTTTGAGGGAATATCTTTTTATCATCTTTCAGTGTATGCAGTAGTTCTGAGAATCTAGTTTGCATTTTCTTTGGATTACCTTTGTTGCAAACTAATCACCTTCTAGATGTGTGAGAAGTATGAATCAGTGAACCACAGCTGACAGGCTTGTGAAACCAAAGTGATTCAGAAGATGAAAAGCTATTTATTTGGTTGGTAGAAGTCATTTGCTTGGAAAGTGCTGCTCTGCTGTGCACATTCCTTCATTCAAGCAAGCTCCTGTAAACCTCCAAAGTACAGGGCTCAATAGAAGCTGATGGTAGAAACAGAGAACTAAAAATTGTGGTGTGTTGCTGGTGGGGGTTTGCTTGAGGTTAACGGTGTGCTCTGTGCCGTGTTTGCAAGGTCGTTGCTCATATTGAGCTAGTTTGTGTAATCTGAATGGTGCAGTATGAACATACCAAGACATCTGTTGTGTTAAGGATATGTACAATATGGAACAGGGAGGTTTGTGATATTTTATGCCTACATTAAAATTAAAATTCAGCTAATTGTATATTACCTTGTAATCTTGGCAGTGACTGCAAATTTAAATGTACATTTGTGAATTGTACTGCCCTATGGTCATCCTATACTCTTAAAAGTAAAATTTCATATTTAAACAGTCATCAGATTGTGACCAGAAAAAAATTTGTTTCAGATGTTTAATTTTACAAAACTATTTTGCCATTTTAAATATCTGAGTTTTGAAAATCCAGTGTAAATTGATTTTAATTTGGAGGCAATTTTGAAATGCAAAGAAAGAACAAATATACAAAGCTTTTGTAGTTTATTGCTTTTGAAATCACTCTGTTGCACAGGATTTTTTTGTTTGATTAGTTAAACAGTTCAGCTGAAACGTTTAAAGTGCTGTTTCCCAAGAGGATCCCTGTCTTAAAGCAGTAAGGAGTTATCCCTATGAGGGCCAGAGTGCTTCAGTTATCATCCTGGAAACCACTTAGGAACTTGACTAACAGTAGGTATTTGATCAGTCCTTTTGAAGTCACTAAGATTACTTATCCAATTAGTCAAGGACGTAAATGGCTATTTTTAGCCAAAATACTCAGACCCACGTAGCACTGTGCCACAATGGGGAGAGATAAGGCATGATAAATTAGCACCATGATCAAGCCAAATGCTCTGCATGGCGCTATGATATAGTGCAGTTGGAACTACGGATGTTTTTTAGCACACTGTGTGTGGATGGTTTTTATCAGTTTGATTGTATAACCATGAGTCTGTTCTTTTTATTATTCTTCCTTTTTTCTTTACATTCAGCCTTCACATGGTGACAAGACTTCTAATCCTGAAGTTCTGAAATGGATGAATGATTTGGCCAAAGGTCGTAAGCAGCTCAAAGGTACATAATAGCATGTCATTTCATTTTATTGCTGAAGCTTTTGGAAGTATGAATGTACCACGAATATTTTAGAGTTAGTTTTTTAACCTCAGTGCTCTGCTTATTTTTCACTAGTGCATGGTGATAAGTCTCCCAGTGAGAACAAAGACATTAGGCGATATGACCTGCCTTCATTCCTAAAAGCAGGGATTAAAATAAGCCAGTTCAACCCTCATAACAATGCTGAAAAGGAAAAGGGGAAAAAGGCATCATCTCTCCCTCATCACTATGAACATTCATGCAAAAGGCAATGTTATTCTGAATAGTTTTATGAGTGTCTGAAATACAGAACTGCAAAGTTAAAAGTGTCCTTGTAGTAGTACAAATGTAGGCACAAAATGTTTTGTTAGGACTGAGGTTACACAACTCTAAAGTTTGGGGTTTTTTAATCAGAAATTTGGATCTTTCCCTGATATTAGATTTGGTCCGGAGGGTTATGTTTTGCCCTTGACTGTCTGCATACCACTCCATTAATGTCTGTGGGTGTATCACGTGCTTGCCCTCAGGGAGAATGTAGCTAGGACTGATTGATTTGTTTTTGTAAGGCTATTTATAATTTATTTAAAACTGCTTTTTCCCTATTACAAATGGATTCTCGCTACTAATTAAATTGTAATATTATGCTCCATCTCTTGTTTCAGATATAGTTAAGAATGTAGATCTAGAGGATATGATTGTGGTAAATAAAGAATTAGAAACTCTTCTTTCGGTAAATTTCTTCTGCAAAGTTCTCCCTTAACATTAGGCTGTGTAATTGCCAGATACATTTTTTTTTTTCCCCCCCCTGGAACCTTGTGTTACAAATCCAGGAAGCACAAGTGAGAGCAAATGCCCAAACTACATAGTTAACTTTCTGAAAATTCTCTTTGACTCATTGCTTCAGCTTCGTTGCTCATTGCTTTGACCGTTGCTTCAGCTAGCCAGGGATCTAGCTTTCATAGGTTAGTCTCACCTCGATCTTGTGAGAACCCTCGATTTTATTAGCCTGAGAAATGACACTGCTTTTAAGTGAAGCGAGATTCATGAGGTTAAGGAGACAGGTAAAACTGAAATGGAAAAACACTCAAGTGCTTGTAGATACTGCTTCAAGTTCATAAAGCTTGTCCATCCTTCCTAGCTCTACGAGTTTAAAAGAATTACTATTTTCCCCTGCTAAGCTGGCCTGTAGGCTCAGACTGTCACAGCTAAAAAAACCCAACATTACTGTTTCTGCAAAGATTTCAATAAACTTAACACATTTGGAGCCATCAGTCTCTGCCTTAATCAAGGTCCTTCAACAGCCAGGCATAAGCTAGGAACAAAGCCTGGTTGTATGGGAGCTAATTCAGAATGTAATTCAATTTCCTTGTTGCTCTGTGCAGGTCCCTAAAGCTCCAGGGTCTTTGGCTTGGTGTCAAGCTTATGTACTTACATACGTTATTGCATCGAGACAGGTTGCTGACTGGGAAGTTAGGACACACTGTAACATCTAAGTCTTCTGCAGGGTTACTCAGGTGCTCTTCTGTGAGAGAAAGTCATTTAAGCAAAGTGGTTGATTCTCCTTGTGAGGACCAGCTCAGTAACCTGGCTGGGATGGCAATGCAGCCTCTGGAAGGGAGGGCTATGGTTTAAATTGCACTAGAGCAGAGTGGGGTTGGTTATGCAAGCCTGGAGTATGTGGCTCCAGCACCCTGGCAGCTGGCATGGTGAGCTCTGCAGCACAGCTCAGCGTCCCCAGCCCTTCTCAGGGGAGAGCCTTTGCTCTCCTCCTCACTTGTGTGGCAGCAGAGGAGGGCAGGCAAGCACAGCTGGGGTGAGAGTGGAGCAAGTGGCTGCAGAGGCACTGCCTCCTGTGAAGGACTGCATCCTCAGACAATCCCCACAGCAGGCTTGGACATGTGCTTACCCAGCCAGACATCAGATCACTTGGGAGTGCATGGGTTTAGTGAGGATAAGGGGGAGAGACAGAGCTCTGCTTCCATATCCCCCCACACTTAACCTCCCACAAATATTTTCAAGTGCTGTTTGTCCTTTTAAGTCCCTTTCCTAACCTCACTCCCACTGAAATTCTGCACTGTTTCCTACCCAGATCCCACTCTTTAACCCAGTGCCTCTTCAGTCCTCACCCATGGTAACACCTTTTATGTTGAAGATGGGCTTGAAGGAAAAAGAGAAGTACATCTGTGCTATAAGTTTCATTGGTCTGGACACATTCCTTGACCATTGGATTTCATTTTAAGCACGTAAAAGATGTTACATGTTTAAGTGAAGCAGTTACTTTCCTACACAACTGTGGTATGACAATAATTGTATACAAGAAGTAGGGGTGTTTTTTTTCTCGCAGTGTCAGAGAAAACTTCTTTGCAAATATTTCTGATTTATTTATTTGCCAAGTAATTTGCCTTTCAGAGCTGAAACTCAAAATGTCAGAAGAGCAAAACTGTACCTCTAGAGCACCCCAAAGACATGATCATTGTGGAAGCACAGGGACCTCTAAAGAGGCTGGGACACAGGAGGCCACAAGCACAGAACCATCTCCCTCAGTAGAAGAAACCATGGATAATGTATTTAGACGATTAAAGGAGAAAAGACAACAGTTTAACCTGCCTGAGACTACTAAGGTATTTAACAAGTATGGCTGTTTCTTTCAGAACTTTATCATCTGAGGCAATATTAATTGGTGTGTAGCTGTCTTGGGGTATGCTGGTGGGTGTGCATCCTGTGTCTTCTGGCACTGCAGTACATTTTCTCTATAACAAGACGGTAGCTCTAAGTGCAGTTTTCTGAGGTGACTTTTCTGTGAAGAGGTGTACAGAAAAAGAGGTGCAGAAGGTTTTTTCAAATAGCATGAAGAGCTCTTTGCTCAGAGATGCACGTATAAAACTGTTTGCCAGGCACTGCTGAAACCTGCCTGCTTGAGGCTGTGTGCACGGGAAGTGTGTATTCCAGTGTATTGAAGATGATGAGAGCAAAAGCAATCTTATCTTGAGTCCACAGAAACTCTGTGACTAAAAACATTCCTGAAGTTATTTTGACCACAAAGGTCCCCTCTCCTCTGAGAAATGCTGAAAGCCTCTGCCCAGTCAGTAGCACTGTGCTAAAATCACATGGGTAGCACAGCCATCCGCATTGCTTTGCCCTTCTCATCTTGCCCATTTACTTGTGCTGATACTGGTTTTGTTCTTCCACATTCTCAATTACTCTTCTGAATGTAGGAGCAATATTCCATCAAACATGCTTGCTTGGCTGGGCAATTTATTTTTGCTTGTAAACTAGTGCATATTTTAAACTTCTGCTCACCTTCACACTACTGGCACATTATAGGGTCTGTCTGAAGCTGTTGTTCTGCAATACATGTTGTCCATAAAAAGACTTTCTTTGGGGGCTATTCTTGCTGTCGAATGATGTTGCTATTCTTGATGTTACACAGCCAAGCAAGACAGTAGATTCTGTCCTCAAAGGTACCTAAAATCTAAGTGTTGACATTTAGACTCTGGCTGATGAACAAAAAAGGGGAGGGAGTGAGGGGGACAAGGAGGAATGAAGAACTAAATGCTAAACTATGTGAGAACTAAGAAATTATTCTGAGAGGATTTCAGTAGCAGAAAGTACCCAGAAGAGATAATTTTTAATTGTTTTGTTTTGTCTCTGTTCTTGGTTCTTAAACAACTATTACTTTATAAAAACTAAAACTGTGCATAACGATGCTGTGCTTCTGAAATCTTGAGCTCTGCATACATGACTGACTTTTTAATTGTTTCTTTTTCTAAACTACTTTTTTTAAGTCTCAAATGGAAAAAGTGTTTCATAACCAGACCTCCTTTGTAGGAAAATAAAAGATGACAACAAAGCAAAGCCATGCTTGTCTGTATATAGTCCTAAAAATCCCAACAGTGCAGACTGTATAATAGTATTTTCAGTTAATTTTTTTTATTATGCAAGGAGTGAGATCAGATGACCCCAAAACAGATGGCAGTGAGGAAATCCTGTCCAGAAAAACTTATTTGTAAGAGTAAGTTGGGTGTGGGTCTCTGTCTCTCTCATTTGCCAGTTAATCGGACTTCTGATTTTCCGGAAGAGAACCTCCTAAATCCGTGCAATGACAGTGCTGACTTGAAATATTCTCACAGAGAATTCTGTAATGTAAATTAAATGTTTGCACAAGTTAATATCTTCAAATATTTTTAAAGATCTTATTTATTTTCTTCTTGTATTTTTGTAGCGAGAACTTGTGCTGAGAGAACTACCCATTTGTTAGCAAAGGTGTTTGATGATGGCTATATGAAACTGCTACAGAACGGAGGCTTGAAAAGGAATAATATGAAGTCAAATTGATCTATTTCAAAATTATATATTTTAGTAGGTCCTTACATGTGACATTAAAAATGATTGAGTTTTGATTAGAAGTCATCCTGGACTTTTGGGGGAGAATGAGGTTTATAGCACTGATGTGAAATGGATCAAGGATGCCTGCTGGTTTCAGCAAAGATCAAAGGATTCATTTCAGCTACAGTGCAACTTTGGTGTTACTGCAGATATTTTTTTATGTGCAACATTTTATTTTGTATATAACATTTAGACCCTGTACCAGAATCTGAGCTAGATTAATAGTAAACTAATAGCAGCTAAAAGTTTCTTTTTTCAAGATTTATTTATTTTGGGCAAGGATAGTGTTTCCATAAGAATCTGCTGGGTTCTCCCCTGAAGTTCAGCTGTGGGAAGTCTCTGAGTCCCTGCTGAAACACAAATGAAAGGACTGTCCTGAGGAGAGGTGCAGAGTAAAATCCTGAAGCACCCCATATGTCTAATGAGGACATACCACAAAGACCTGATGATGAAATAGCTGAGTGTGGTTTTCAGAACAAAACACCCCTCCCGCAAAAAAAAGCCTGTGAGTGAAGTTATTGAATGCAGAGACATGGGGGGAATTGGGATTGGCCTGTGAGTGATTCAGTAACCCCAAACCGGATGGCTGCCTGTTAACTTGTGTCACCAGCTCCTTGTGCTGGGAGCACATCCCAAGCAGCAGGTTAGTGGGCCCTGGGAAGCCGGACTTCTTGTCTGCATGGAAACAAAGCGCTGCTTCCAAGAGCAAAAGGCCTCAGCCAGGCCCAGTCCTCACCACCATGCTGTGTCTCCTCAAACTTTGTGTTTCCTGTCTGGAAAAACAGCAGTGGGTTTAAAAGGCATAAGCGTTCAGAGCACTGACTGGTGGGGAAGACGAGGGTATACAATAGTCTGTGTGCCTTTGTCCCAGGCTATGTAAACCAAACCACTACATTAGATTTACATGCAGTCTCCTCTTTCTTTCTTTTTATGTGACAAACAAGTTTTGCTTATGTTTAGTTTTAGGTTTTGAGGTCTGTCCCCCAAGGCTTTTCTCCAGACTGGTCACCTTGATGCATCTCTCCTCTCATTATAGATCTGCTTCAGTTCATCTTTTCCTTGGCTATCAGGCAGTGTTTTTATTTAATTAGCATTTAAGTTCATGTTGCTGTATGCAGCCTACAGTCCTAAGATGTCCAGACAAATCTGTAGTTTATGATTCCACTTGCCTTCTCTGACTTTGAAATGATCATCCATTTTGAACTTAGCTGAATACAAACCTGTTTGGAGGTTGTTAATAAAATGGGCTAATGAAATAGGCCCAAATGCTAAACCCTCTTGAGATTGTTTCTCATGTGTAAAATCAATATTAACGATCGCTCTGTTTCCTCCTAACCATTCAGCTGCTGCAGTCTTAATAGTTTTTGAAAGAATTAACCTTGTATTAATTGCTGAACCAACAATAAGTAAACCAATTAGCTACCTTAGAATACTCCTACATTCCAGTTAGCAGCTCCTCTCTTCAAGTGAATGACAGATAATTTTGGAGTGATTACTCATGCAGATATTTAAGGCAAAATGTGATTAGTGGTTCTACAATATTTTTCCAATTGAGTAGCAAACAGAAAAGGTTTTTGCCCCCCCTGAAGTTAATGGCAAGGCACTCCTTTGATAATAAAAGAGCATTATTTCTTTAGGGCTTGATATATTTTTTAAAAGTAGAGGCTAATTATTAAAAATACTTCTCCAAGTTATCAAGAAAAAAAATGAGTCATTGACTTTCTGCAGAAAGGTCTGAACACCCTCCTCCCCCAAACTCCATCCTTCTTCACTTTACTTCTTTGTGGTGGATGAGCTCTTCTCTAAACCTCTGAGCACTTTGCCCTAATTCATACAGATCTGTTGTGATCATGCAGAAACTGTGGAAAATTACATTAGCTTCACATGTCCCTCACCGTTCTGACCCAGATGAAAATATGCAAGTGTCAGAAACAGATTTTCTTGGAAAGAGGGGGAAAGGGAGAGGAGGAGACAAATACCAGTTAAATAGCGTGCTCCCTGCAGCAGACACCTAGGCATATTTTGGTCTATCACCAACACTGACAAAATGCATTGCTGAAAAAATCAGCATTCTTCTTTCTGTTACCAGTGATTCATATTGTGATTTTTAAATAGAAATCAATGCTAGTGTTAGGTGTTCAGCCCAGCAAGTCCACCTCTGTCCCCATTGTTAGCAGAGGGCTGCACTTTCTGCAGCTCCCCCTCGGCGGTTCTATAGATGCACACTGTCCAGCTGTAATTTCCTGCCAGCTGATCAGATTATTCTTCCATTTCATTTTAGCACCTTTTTCTAGTACACTCAGCATTTACAGGGTGTCAGCCTTGGTAACACAATGGTTGGATATTCGGGGATTTCATTGGGAATCTATCATTCCGCTCTGTAAATGTGTTGTGTTTGCATAGCTGAAGCTTTCCCATCTTCATCCCTTACCAGCGAAGGCAAATCTATTTCTCTTGATGAATAATTAAAAAGTTGAGGAATGTCCTCTCTGCCTTTCTGAGCATTTTGTCTAGAATAGCTGTTGTTCTCATTTGTTACTACTAAATCATATTTAGTATATAATGGGGAATGTTATCTATGATTTATGAACTGATCAGGCAAATAGAAGTTAATAACATACAGATCTCATTAATTGATCTATCCCTAGGATGGATGAGAAAAATATTTCTTTAGTTTTTCAGTTACAATCACTATTCATATATGTTTCCTAAACATATAGGACATTGCTCTCCAAAAGTGCTGCACTGGTATCTGTGGGACCTCAAAGCCAACACCTTCTACTCAGGTGCTGCAGTTGTCATTTGTGAGCCCACCGTGCCAAAACCCAGATGCTGGCTCTGATCAATTCAGATGCTGGCTCTGATTGAGCAACACACAAAGATTTTTGCCTTATTGACTAAGACCATAGTTTGTACCCTTGGAAACTTTCCAGATAAGGATGCAGTGTTCGGTCAATAGCCCAATACTGCTTCCTGACTTTAAGCTTGTGAAATTGCTTTTGTAGAAGTGTAATTTTGAAAGGAATCGAGGCAATCAAGTATTAGATCTTTATGTAATGACATTAAAGAAAAATTCCAGCCTTCCAGTATATTTTTGTTCATGTGTCTTCCTCCAGAAGAGCGAGCACAACTTCAGGTCACAAAGACTCCACTTTGGGCAGACAAAGTGAACACAGTGTATTTTTCACTGGTAAAGGCCTAACCTAATGCCTGCTCTAATCAGTAGAAGTATCTTAGCTCTTATCGGCTTTGCATTAGGCCTTGAGAGGGTGACATGCATTTTGATTCATTTAACACTTCAGTCATGTATATTTGGACTCTGTTCTTGCTAAGTCAATGCCAAGTCCCCATTGACCTCAGTGTGGATGGAAGCAGAATTCATTATTAATGTTTCTCTGGGGAGAACAGATTATTAAACAGATACCTACCTGTACCCTTGTCATGAAATCCTGACTCATAATCTTATAAATAACTTTTTTAAATAGGATATGACAAAAAAGCAAATGGCTTTGGAAAAAATCAATCTTCAGAAATGTCTACTATATTTTGAGAGTATCCATGGACGACCTGTAAGTATACCATGGAAAGATAGGTAAATTAAAAATTATCTAACTTCACTAATAAAGATTTTTGGATGCATACATTAAATATATTTAGATGAATTTTACATGAGTAACATAATCTTAGTTATTTTAAACTAATCTTCAGTTATAAATGTTACTGCCTGATAGTGATTAATTTGGTTTATACTTTAAAACATGAAATAAAAAGGAAAGTTTCTAGTGGCTCTGCATCTCTCTGCATGGTTGGAAGTTGCAGGTTTTGGTGCTAAAGGTGGAGGATTATATATCCACAGCAGACCTCTCGTGCATACTGTAGCTGTGAAAGGTTAGAATGCTTGGCAGCTGAGAAAGCTTTACAGGGCACTATCGGAGACATGAAACACAAAAATGGCATGACCTGTTAGCTGTGTTTTCCTTTATTTCACACCAGCACTTAAAGCTGTTAATTAAAATCCTTTCCAGGGATTTAATTGCTAAACGTAGGTAAAAACCAAAAAATTGCCACCATTGCTGAGATGATGTTTTGAAAATTTGTCTATACACAACTGAGGAATTCCTGTTTGATGTCTATGTCTATATTCTTATGATTGTCTCCATTTCTGGCTAGTAATTGTTGTGAAAGTTGTTGAGGAAAAGGGGAGTGGCACCAGCATGTGTCCAAAAATATGCCAGCTCTTAAAATTATTATGATCTGAATCTGATCTCTCTGCATCTTGGATAAAATAATTTTTGTTCATCTTCATTGGGCTTGGAGTAAGAGCTGAGGGATAGCGAGAATACAGTTTTTAAAAGCCAGGGGTGGTAGCACCACCTTTATCCAGACTTACCTGTGCAAAGTCAGACAGAGAGGCCACTGACTAGGCTTAAAACAGAAAATTATCTATTCTGGCTTGTTTGGCATTTCCTGGAGCTCTTAGGTGTTGCCATCCATTGGAACATGAAGACTGGGGAAGAGAAGTGGACTAGCTAGGACAGGCAAGCCCTGACATTCTGCAGTGAGCCATGCCTCTAGAAATAGTCCCCAACTACTCAATCAGCCAGACATGTGCCGTGTCAGCAACCTGTGTTTGTCCACTGTCACCCCTACTCCTGACAGCTGGTATTTGTCTGTTTCTGAGCAGCTGGGGACCACTGTCCATAGTGTCAGTCAGCCCGTGCCTCTTCAGAGCTGCCACATGTTCACTCACCTGAGCGTGTGTAGTTGGGCTTCGATGCACAGCGCAGTAACAGTGAAATTGTGCTGATTTGTACTGGGTGCTGATAGGCGTGTAAGTTGAGGAGCAGAGGCTGATGGTGACTCTATTTTCTCATTTAATCACTGAGGAACATGTTATTCTTCTGATTTTTTGCTTTTTTTTTCTTGTGGGATTTGCTCTTTTTTTCCTTGCTACACTAAGCCGGGCTACTGCACAGCTGGTTTTCATATGGTTTATTTTTGTATTTGTGGCTGGATCAGCTCTTAATACCTGATCTAAAATCATATTCTCCACCCAATCAATGCTCCTAGTGCTCATAAAAGAGCAAGAGCAAACTAAATCAACAGACAGCTGATCTCGACTGTAGAAGGCAGTTCCAGTGAGCGATGTACACACCAGTTCTGCATGGAGCCAGCTCACTTGCTGAGCCTGCAGAGCTGCATTCTCAGTGTTCTTCATCCCACTGGGCTGCTGAGTGTATGGGCCCAGGCAGACGGCCACGTTACTGTAGTGAGCCTGCTGCTGTTATTACAGTTAAATGAGATATCAATGCCATGCACAGTAGAAGCATATCTGAACTCTTACAACTCTACGAGCATCTTCAGAAAGAGACAGGGAATAGTTTATCCTCTGCCTGGGTGGTGTGGCTCGAGGAGGTGAGGAATCCACTCTGGGTATTTTCCATTAGAAAATAGATTGCCATTTTCCTTTTTATAAATTGTATGGATTGAACTGCAGTTACCATGGAATATCTATGGAAGCAAAACACACATCAGGTCATATTCTTCTTATACTTTTCTCAGCTTTACAGGAGCAAATAAGAAACTTATTTATTATTTTTATTTTTTGAGGAGGGTATTTCGTTATGATTTCTCTTTAGGTAACTAAGCAAGAGAAGAGTCTCATGAAACCTCTTTACGACAGATACAGAATTATCAAGAAGCTTCTCGCAACTCCATCTTTGATCACAACAATTGTAAGTTGGAAATAATTCATATCCATTGCCAAGAAAACACACTAAATGCCATGTTTGATTTGTACCTCTGTGTCAGTTTGGCAGCAATAAAACTACTGATATTGGAAGAATCTGCTCACTGGTTAATATGAGGTTTTGGTATTTCAAATAGAGCAAATGCTCTGTAAAATTCAGCCTGTAAGTGTGCCAGGGGTTGTAATGTTCA
This sequence comes from Aegotheles bennettii, assembly GCA_013398125.1. NCBI lineage: Eukaryota > Metazoa > Chordata > Aves > Caprimulgiformes > Aegothelidae > Aegotheles > Aegotheles bennettii. Next base: position 426,188 of record VZRW01011299.1, on the reverse strand, counting down.
GCAGCAGCTTCTGAGGCAACCACTTCAAATGGCCAGGTAAGAGATCAAAGGCTGCATTAGTTTTCTGTTACAGCTAACATATGCAACAGAGAATGCAACCTCTCTCTTCCCATGAAGCACTATACTGTCACTGTATCTTCTATATTTTGTTGACAATGCTTTTATCAATCATGTAGCACATAAATATAATTTGTAGTATTTTAATTAATAATATATCAATGTAATGTAGCAGCACTGGTCTCACTGTGAGTTGAGTTAATGGAATCTGACTATCTGGAAGTTAATTAGGATGTCTCTATCAAAAATACTAATCTAATAGTAATTGGGCCTGGGCTGATTTTAAAAATGATGAAATAGTGTCATGTTAGATGACAGCGGAGTTTTGGATTTCTTTGAAAAATCCCAGTGTAAAGCTTTGTACACTTGCACATGGATATCTTACTTAAAAATGTAACTGAAGTTCCCTCGTGTTACTACTTTGGAGTTTTGCTTCATGAAGTTTTTTTATGGAGCTTTCAAAAGCTCAACTTTTCTTCTGAGGATGAGGGAATATGAGGAAGACAGTGACATCATTCTATTTTGGTAGTTAACGCTTGTACCTGTAAATCAGTGGAATCTCTACCATCCAGTCAGAATTTCTGGATGTCATACAAACAGTAGGTGGTATATAAAGGGAGTACAACTTCCAGCAGGACTGCAGTGCTTACACAAATACACACTGTTCTTTAAATCTTTGCTCCTTATAAAGGTTTTTGAGTAAACAGAAATTAATTGCTAGCTGGAGCTACTCAGAAGTGGGGCCAACTTCTGCCCTGCTTGGTCATGGTGGACAATACACAGTAACTCAGTGAGCCCTATGCAGCCTCTCACAAACAATCTTGGGTAGATCTGAGTAAAGTTTTCAATATGTGTAACCTGTTTCCGTGAGTACATCCAGGAAGTTAGATCCTCATTCTTTACCTTGTCATCCTACTGTTAGTATTGTAATGTGAACAACTAATTACATAATGCTTTACATTTTACAAGCAGGAGGAGGAAGACTCAGATGAAGACCATTCTCAAAGCAGCCACACGTTATCATCCAGTCCAATATCTTGCCTCCCTGTTGATGAGCACCTGTGCTACTCTCAGGAGGAGAGTGAGCCTGCATATGTTTCACCTCTGGATGAAAAGAAAAGTTTCAGGCAAACAGCCTTGTCTATGTCTAATTTGCATGAGGCAACAATGTAAGTTCAGTTTTTTTTTCTTTCTGAATGTTTTAAAATATTTCACATAGACTTTGTGAATGAAGCGTGATCCACACTTATTGCATGGGCACATTCTGTACCAAAGCAGTGATTCAGTGTTTTCCTACGGGAGAAAAGGGGTAGAGGATATTTGTTGTTTGAGCCGCATACATGTGGTTTGAGCTGCTTATCCAAGCAACTTTCTGTCAAGTCCATCAAAAGAAAGGTGAAGGAATATAAGCAGAGAGGAGAAATAACTACAAGAGTGGTAGATACTAGATAATGGCATAGTAAAAATACGCTGACCTACCTATAATTGCTGCAAAATGTTTAGATATCTAAGCAGTCATAAACCAAAGCACAGCTACGCCAAGCAGGGTAATCAGCTTCTGTGCATGTGTGCTGGCACTGTGTGAGTGATGTACAAATGCCAAGGTGTATAAACAGGGACAGGTGAGCTGAGTGAGGGATCATGCAATACACAGTCACTTGGGAGGCCATTGAATGCATGTAAAATCAGTTTGTTCCTTGCAGAAGAACAGTTATCTATATATACCCTCCGTTATAGAACTGAAATTAAGCCCTCCTCCTGATTTGTAGTTCAGGGTTTCACGAGAAAACAAATCACAAGAAGCACGTGGGCTGCAAATCTCTCAGCCCCGAAGCCTGTTGGACAATGTGCCTTCCAGGAACAGATGTGTTCTCGTAGCTTATAGGATGGTATCTTTTTCTTGTGTTTGGATTGGGAGCTCTTAGATGCATAAATTAAGTTGACAAGACTCTACCAAAATTGAGAGTAAACAAAAATGTCTTGTTTTCTATGTAACTCAACTATGTATGCAATTGTTTTTTCACAAAGGCTGTGAAGATATTTCTGTCCATTTTGTTATTATGGAAAAAAATTTCCAGCTGCATATGTCATAACAGAATTCTTTCTCTGCTTAAAAACCTTATTCTTCAAATTTGGACAGCTAAAACGCGGCCTCCAAAAATGTTGATTCTGGGTACCCCTAGCATTTCAATTGAATCACAGTAGTGCTTGGTAGCAGCTGCTTTGAGGATTAGGACTTGGATGTTGACTTTAATTCAGTTACAGAGATGCAAAGCATTTCCTGTGAGATGCTGAGCCCTGTCAACTCCATTAATTTCACACTGAATTAAGACCACTAACGAGACTCAATCCTGAAAGCTTTTCCTCCCATGTTGTCCACAAAGTCTCTGCCCTCACTTTATTAGAAGAGTGAGAATAGCAGTAAAAGGGAAGGAGCACACCTATTTATCCTGTGTGATGGTACAGCCGGTCATATCCATAGTTGGAGGTATGTGGTGGAATGTCTCAGGGCACTGAGATCAGTGCCTGCCATGGCCCACAGCAGCAACCAGCTGATTACCCAAAGCCACAGCTTTCACAATACTTCCAAGCATGGGGGAGTTCACGTTCTTGTCTCTGTTTTACAGGCCTGTTCTGCTTGAACATCTCAGAGAAACAAGAGCAGATAAGAAAAGGCTTCGGAAAGCCCTGAGAGAGTTCGAGGAACAATTCTATAAACAGACAGGAAGGTAAATAACCAGCTCAACAAAATCCCTCTGCTCCTCCCCTTTGGGCTCCTATGCAGATATGTGTTTCTGCTGGGGTGGTGGGTACTCTTAGGTGAGCAGGCTAGGGACCAGAGGATACTGTGGAGGTGTCTGGTCTCTGTGAAGATGTCCATCTCGCCACTTAGTTCCTTCAGGATGTGGGCATCCCTCAGGTCGGTCTGGATCTGGGGATCTTCCAGGACTATCGTTATGAAACTCTCAGCAAAGGATCCTCCCTGAGCTGAAGGGAGGCGGCTAAAGAGTCTTTCTGAGGATGTAAATCTGCAGGGATTACACTGGTCAGTTGGGCCATTTTTAAAAGGCCATAAGCCACTGTTTCTTTCACCCATAGATAAATGCTGGCTACTTTGCACTCTTTGGCTATCCTTCTCCCTTGATTTAGCAAACTTGATTGATGAAAAGCATGGAGATAGATACAAGCATGTAGTATTCTGGTAACAGTTTTCAAAGCACTGTGTAATAATAACTTCTCTGCACATTTTAGAATGAAGAAGTTATGCTTGCAGAGATAACAAGAAAAAATACTTGTTATATGAAAAAAATCAGTATTTTAAATAATATTATTGTTTTGTTTTTATTAGGTTTTTTTTGGTCCTGTCAAATTATCTTTTGTCATTTACAGCTAGGAAAAAAATAATCCAACCAGTCCTCATTCATTATTGTAGAATTAATTTTAAAGACTATTTTTCCTCTTACTCGTAAAACTGATGGCACTTTTTTATTTGTTTTTCATAGAAGTCCTCAAAAAGAAGATCGGGTGCCAATGGCCGAGGAATATTCTGAATACAAGCACACAAAAGCCAAAATCAGGCTCTTGGAAGTTCTCATCAGTAAGCATGATATTTCCAAAACTATTTGAGTGAATGCACTGCTATGGTATTGTTCTCTAGCAAAAAACAAGCAAGCAAACAAGTAATGAAAAAGAGGAAGTAATTCTACAGGTCATGGTCTGCTGCACAATTATTTGACACTGAGATTTTTTGATGCACTTTACCAATTATGCTAGCTGGGATGAGAGAGGACAGCAATATGCAAGAATACTAAGCAGGGGGGTGAGTGGACTATAGTATATATTTTTTCCTTTTGAAAAAGCCAGGAGGTATGTTGTGAGAATGTTTGTTAGAAATTCAAAGGACACTGAAGTATTGTAGAGTTTCAGTTTGACCTGCTCTTAGTTTTAAAAAGCGTGAGGAAATGCTCTCCAGGTTTTTAGTACATCTTAGTCCATGGTAATGTACCACACATTTCTTTCCAGAATTAACATGCACTATAATTAACTATTGATGTCAGGTTTCAATATGTGCTGATTCACTAGATTAGAAGACACATGAGCTTAAAACAAACGAAGAAAAAAATTCAAGAACATACTCTATCTTTCAAGACAGACTTGCCATTCAATTCTAGTAGCTGCAAAGAAAGGTGCATGCAAAGAACGAGTGCCAGGATTTGGGCTAAATTTCTGGGAATAGAGCAAAGTGATGCTGCCTATGCAAAAAAAAAAAAAAAAGAAAGAAGGTTGGAACATGACTGCCAAACGGAGCTATTGTTTTTTAGAAATAAGAGAAAGTGTTTGGCAAAATGAAATAGCTACAGTTTACTGGGAAGAGATGAAATGACTGTACTGGCTGGCTGCTGTCCTTTTCACTATGGTTCACAGGACCTGGCTCACAGTACTTTACAGTTCAGTAAATAGATCAACTGCGTGCTAATTTTTATTTCTGTATTAAACTTTGCACTTTATTTTGCCTGGCGCTAGAACATTTGCTTTTCTAATTACCAAAGCCTGTTTAGACGCATGCACTTTGTAACATGTCGAAGTATTTCTTGTGTTATAAATTGCCACATAGCTAGCTCTATATATATATTAAAGCAAGACTAGATTATTGCATTATGCTAAGATATTTTGGAGAGATGAAGTACATAGTATATAACTGAGTGTCACAATTATCTGATGAGGACATATTAGATTTCTTGTTTACTGAAAATAAGATGATAAAAAAGATATTTTTCCATTGGAATTACACATCTTTCTTAACTTTCAGAGCACCACACTTTGTAACATTAAGGAGATTTTTTTTTTTCCACTATTTGTGATAGACCATTTGTGTGAAAAGTGGCCTATTAACAGAAAGATTATCAGTGCTTTTTGTACTAGAAATTAAAAGCAGGGGTTCTGGGAAATACCTAGCCCAGACATAAAGGAAGGAAAAATAAAAATTAAAAAAAAAAAAGAGAAAAAAAGAGAGACTTAAATAAACTGACCCATGTTTAGTGTTTTGTTTTAACTGACATTTTGTATTGACCACATAGTATAAGCAACCTGTTTTCTATCTTGGTAAGATGATCTTCATTTTATAAAGCCTAGTATGTACCACCCATATTTGTACTTACATTGTATGTAATGGCTAGGCCTGAGTTTGCAGACGTACACATTTTCAAGTAGTTTGGAGGAAAAAGTATGAACACTAAAAAAGGAACTTTTTTATTTCTCAGAGGTTTGTTGTTTCAGTGTGCTGACTTAATAATTTATAACTTAATTTTTATGAATCAGAAATGGTCTCCTTCGTAAATCTGTTTTAATTAAAGTCATCTAGAGCAACAAGAACAGATACAGAGCTATTTGAAGTTTACAAACTACATCTTTGATAAGGGAAAATGATTTCATGACATATGTATACAATTGATATTAAAATGTAATCTATATATTCTATATGATTGTATAATATTTTATACAACAGTACAAATAAAATATTTTTCTATTATATTTATTATGTTGAGACACAGTTTCTGTTTTCAGTTAGCTAATATAAATAACATAAATAACACTGTCAAACAACACGTTGGAAGTGCTGACATTTCTAGGCTTTGAAATTTAAATCATGCTGCAATTACAACCTTTCATGCTGTTTGGAGTTATCCCAGTATTTGTTCAGTAGTTAAAATGAAAGCATATTTAAACACCATTTATAAGCCATTATTTTTATTTTGCTAAAGCAGTTTATATAGGATTTTGTTATGTTTGGCAAGAAACAGAAAACATTTTTTGCAGCATCTAGGTATAAATGGTTGCCAGAAAGAAATCCAGAACTTCTAATCATTTAAAGCATTGGGGGAACAGAAGGGAAAGAGGGAGAGAAGAAATACTAAAAATGCTACTGGATATTTTGAAGACTCGTGTTTGCTTTTGGTGACAGCGGCATGTGCATGCTTCTGACAAAAGTGTCTGACTATGGACATGGGCAACAGAGGTTTGAAGGCTCCTACGTCATGAGGGAAGGTTTAACGTCCAACACTGATGTTGCAGGTCTTGCAGCTGGGATCTTTCTTTGCATTTGCAGTAGACAAGCTCATTAGTTGGTGACCAGTAATTTCTGCAACTGTGCCGAGGGAGAGATCCACAGGATCGGTGTAAATTACTTCCAAAATAACATCCTGGGCATGATGGTAAACCATGACACCGTCTTCTTCATCACAGGTCAGAAATTTATTATCTTTTATATTTAGCTGAGGAAGGCGCTGCTTACAGAATTCGTCTCCTGGTGATCCAACAGGGGCGACGACAAGAATGACGTAGTGGTAGGCTGTGTACATGCAGTAGAAGTCTCCAAAGTACAAGTTAGTATTTGGGTTGAAGAGTTTTTCAGCTGCAACCTCAAACCTGTATCTTCCATAAGGTGAATCTTGAGGTGGCTTCCCGGTGTTAAACTCAGTGTTGCAGCTAAAGAAGATGCCTTCCAGCTTCCCACTGATCGGAGAGCCATGGCTGCCACTGTTATCCTTAACAGAGGGCTGCATAGCATTCCCATGATGCTCTCTACAAATGAATGACTGGTATTGTTTATTTTGTAACACATATTAAAAAAAGTGGAAAGTTAGGATATCATGCTGTTTGGTATCAGTACTGAAGGGGCACAAAGGAAAGCTGTTAAACTGAAACCTGTGGTTAATGTCAAGATCTCAGGACCACGAAAATCAAGTGACATCAGGCTCAGAAAGAACTAGAATAACTCCTGCTCAAGAGAAAAATCTGCTTTTCCAGTCTGGCTTCTCTGTCAGCTGTGTGGGCTTTATATGCAGGCAAAGAATAGCACAAACAAAAAAGCCCCCAAAGCACCAATATCTTTAATTAGCTGATTTGTTCAGCCTTCCACTACGGAGCTAACAATAAACACATTTAGTTTAATCACATGTTGAAAATTGCAAGTCAGTCTCAATATGCTGAATATACTGTTTGTTAATGTGTATTTTTAGCAGAGGCAGTATATAGTTCATGTAGAAAACTGCCAGTGAAAGTTATTTCTGACTGCTTTTCAGAGAGCTTATAGGAAGGAATGTACTGTCTGCCATAGTTTTTTTTTCCCCCAAATGATAATTTCAGGTCTAATTTGTCTACTGCTGACTTCAATCAAAGCAGAGCTGGGCACAGAGTGTTGGCTAATTTGGTTAGTTTCCACTTTGGTTGGTATCCAGCTTCTGCAGGCACTAGTCCTAAGGGGAAAAAAATGTACAAGACTCAATTTTTTTTTTTGTCAGCTGAGCTCAATTTGGTTCCAGGGAAAAGAAAAGTTTGATATAACAAGTGAATTTAAAAAACCCTAAATCCCAAATTGCACTCAGCAGCATTAGGGTGCTAAATCTGGGCAAAGAGTCCAAAACACTGCCTTTAATCCTCCTTAGCACCTAAGGTTTCATGTATAGCTGGACATTCCTGATACCTTGTGCCCCACAGCTCTCTGGAAGTGCTGTACTGACAGCTTTGGCTTTCTCTGCACCTGCAACCAGGTAATACCACAAAGGGAAACATTCCCTTCTGTAAAAGTAAGAAGTCCTGCAAAACATCAGATTTACTAGGCACCCTTAGAAAATACCTTTATAAACATTGAGAATTTTAAAAAAAATGCATGAGGCTGTAGGGCTGGAGCATCTTACATCCTCCTCTCACTTTACTTTTATTTTTTCCCTTTTGAGGAGTTGGGAGACAAGCCAAGACAGTCTGTTCTCTCTATGTTTAACTTGCAACAGCTCCAGGTAAAATGGTGCTGTGCAGGAGCTTTTACTTGGTTAAAGAAGCCAGAAGTAGCAGTCCAAGCAAACAAATTTGATGTATACATACACAGCTCTAAGTAACTTACTAATGTCTTCAGTGGATTTTTCCATTATTTCTAATCCCCTCAGCAGCATGTCTTAATTTCACGATAAGGTAAATTTTAGAAGTTTGCTGGGTCTTTCAATTACTACATAGCTAGTTATTGTCTCAAGCTCTATCTCACAAGCCATTGATTGAGGTGGGGGGATATAAATTATATTATGAATGGGGGTGTGGGGTGTGGGAGTGGGAACAGACATGACCCACCTTGCATAAGCACCATCTTCACCACCTGGAAAGCCAGGCATCTTGCAGTCCTATTTCTGTGGCGAGATACTGACATCCAGTGGCCAATTAGGCTAATTATAGGTCACTCTTCCCAGAGATCTGAGCTGTTTTATGGTGCTCCCAGCCGAGGTAAGCACCACAGTGACACAAACACTACTACAAGCTCACACTTCAAACCCCACATTGAGGGGTTGCTGCATCAGTACAGTGACAGCTGCTTGTTTGCCAATGCTGCTCTATCAACTTTTCCAAGCTCTGTTACTAGTTATGACACACAGAGGCTATGGGCAGGCAGGCTATGACAAGGAATTTTCCCAAACAGAAGCCTGTGGCAGTACTAGCCCTTGTGACCGTATTTGTACAATTCTGATGGGGCCAGGCGACCATCAGACACTTACAGGTACCCCAGCTTCATACTGACCTGGTAACACATGGCTTTTTTTGTCTCTAGCTCACTGGCAGAAGGGAAAACAAACTAGTCTCTATTTGTAGTGAATCAACAGGAGGGAGGAGAAAAGATATACGGCAATCAATCAATTAGAATCACATTTGGCAGAACTAGACCAAAACCACAGCTATAAATACACCTCAGGGGCAATTTCCAAGGCTCTATGACCACAAAGACAAGCGCACTATGATCACACAGCTGAACACAAAGTTACAAGAGACTAAGAGAACCACCACAGGCATATTCCTTTTGCACTGTCTAGTCCAGGGTGGCAGCAGAGATTTACGAGTTCCTCAAAGAGCCTCAACAACTGCAATTAATTCTCTACCACTATTGAGTTTTGCAGTGTTGTCACCATGTGAAATAAATAAATAAAATTATTCTCTCAAAACACAGAACGGAAAGAGCAAACCCCATGCTCTGGAATTCACAAGACACTACTGGAAGCGAGCTGATACTCACTCATGACTATGACGTGGGATTATTTCCAAGGGTGGTGGAGTCCACTATTTTTTTTTCTTCACCATGTTTAAAAAATTTTTAGTTCTAGACAGGTACTAGTGTAACAAACACCCACATAAAAGTGGAATTATGTGGCACAGCAGCAGCCCCATCTCTCAATACATATTAAAGAAACATAATCAGTGCTGCCACCCTTCTGACACAGTGCTGGAAGAGGCTGACATACCACTTACCTCTCATCCATGTTCTTCTAACGGTGGAAGGTTATCTCTGCATGGTGCCTGCTCTGGGGTGTGGGAAGCTTTGACTCCTTCTACTGAAAAGCCTTCTTGTCTATTGTAATGACGCTTCAGGTTGCACGTGTGAAGACACACTGTCTTCACTAGGAATAAGGAACCTACCTCCAGCTATGCCACTGACTCATTCCAACTGAAACAGTGTCATAAAATGGTCTAAACATCATCCCCTCTCCCTCCCCACACAATCTGTACAGTAACATTCAGATTGCAGAGCTCCAGTTACTACATTTGGGCATAGAAATGCGGCAGCTGCACATGGAGAACAAATGTTTGAAGTGGAACTCTTACCTGCAGGCACATGCCTATGCACATGGTTGTGCATGCCTACTGTTAGATACTTCACTCTGAATTTATTAATAAAAGAGAAGTAGTTGGCTATTAAAAACTCTGTTATGATAGCACACTTTAATCAGGCTGGAGATCCTGTGAATACTTCAGTTTCTGCTGCAAAACACAAACTGTTAGTGCCTAATGGAAGTGCTCAGTTGAGCAGGGTGGAAAAAATCAATTTTTATTTTTTCCTTTCTTCTGAACTGGCAATATAGCACACAGACATTCTGCTCTAGCTTTAGCACAGCTGCCTCCATTTATTTATTTTTATTACTCCCTTAATTTGTTAAAAACAATTTTGCATATGTTTACTTTCTTACCTGATATAATCAAAGTATTCTTTGTGCTGATTCCGATAAAAAACAGACAGTTTAAGCATACGGCCTGCAATCACTTCAGCTTTTTCCAATAGCTGTGTTAGGTGAACTTTGGAATAATCTGTAAGAAAAGACAATCTGTTAATATGGGGAACAGGGAAACCCACAATAATCTCCCAAAAGCTACACAGACCCCCACACAAAATCGGGAACAGAGCCTCAGTAACACACCTCAGGCCATGCAGTAGCTATACAGAAAGTATCAGCACCAATTTCCAACAGGGGCCTCAGACAAACGGCAGGAACACACATTTGATTCTTCCCACTCTGCAAGCCTCTGGCAACTTTCAGCTGAGGCTCTCCTGTGTTACAGCTGGTTTCCTTGTACTTGGGACTGCAGAGGAGCTGAGAACTGCCCTCTTTGACTTATGTCACTTGATAAGCTGGTTGTGAGCCAATAACAATTCAACCAAAAAGCCTGCTTAGGACACAGCCTCAACAGCGTCTCAACCAACACGGGATTCATGCAGAGCTCACTTCAGCTCCCAGCTTTCATACATGCAAGCACACTGGCAGTAGGTGATGAACATCCAAAGGAAGAGCCTTACTGATAAATCAGTGACAGGCTAAACTGATCCTTGAGGCAGGATTTGGTGATGCTCAGGCTTTGCAGCAGAATGTCTTAAGCAAGTTGTCCGTTAGGGAGCTGCCACTCCGCCTTTTCTCCGCAGGTGCCAGTAGCCAGCAACACGCACACAAGTGGCCCTGCTCCACTTTGGTTCATCAGTTTCCTTTCCCAGCCTGGGACAAGCAGCGGTGCCAGACACAGCGCTTTGGGGCAGCTAAGCTACTGTGGAACAAAGGGGCACTCTGGCTGCCTCCCCTTTCTCCTTAACGCACCAAACCTGAGCACACACAAAGCCTAAAGCTAGAATTCCAATTTCCAGGTGTGACAACTGTAACTCTGCCAGTGCAGTTGGCTCTGGTCTATGGCTAACCCGCTCACCCAGCAAAGCTGGTGTCAATTGCCTGTGTCCCGTGGTGTGTGTTGCCTCAGCAACATTACCTGCTGTGCAAAACTCGATGATTTCACTCCACTCGGAAACAACATAATCGCCATCAACTTGCTTGGATGCTGTCTGCACTGCTACTGTGTATTCTGTTCTTGGGCTCAAGAACCAGTGCCCGCGGACTGTCATAGGCAAAGGAACAGCTTTGGCCACCAATTTGGTGGGTACATCCTGAAGGAAACAAAAAGACAAAACAACACGTGAGTCAGCAGTGCAACCAAACCACTCCACCTCCTTCTTCATTGTCTTCGCAATGATATTACAAGAACTGATAACCAAGGGTAAGATTGTGTTGTCATGATTTCTTTTTTGCTAATTCTTGTTTAAATCGAACTACTGCTAGAAGAACACTTTCTCTGTAAAGGACTCAGTTGTGCACTCCAAAATAAATAATAGATAAAAGATAGAGAAAAATTACAAGGAAAAAGAAAAGAAGCCTCAAGTGGCATTTAAAGCTGCCACCCTGAAACTATATTGCCAAGGCCTCCCACTGGACTGAACTGGCTAATGCTAAAGCAGTCAGCAGCTGCTACAGTTACAATCATTTGTCTTCCTGTCATCTTTTCTTTGGCTATGGTTAAAACTGCTTCCACCTGGGTCAAGGCTCTGCACCCACAACCTGGTGGTGGTTTTTGCCCCCATTAATTTTGTCAGTTTTCATGTAACATTAAAAGCCTCATTGCCCCCATGCCTTACCTTCCAGCTGTGTATCAGGTAACTCTTCTAATTGTACCAAGGGCAGACTACCTAAAACCCCACATGAAATAGAGGGGTTTCTCTCTTGCACAGCTAGTGAAGAATATGATGCTTTTTATAACTCTATTCTGTTTGTCTTCTATTTCTCTTTTTCTAAGCAAACACTTTTTTTTTTTTAAGGTTGCTATACTGACCTCAGGAAAAAAATATTTAAATATTCACGTTGAAATGTCGCTGGGGATTCTCCAGTTCTTCCTTTCACCTCTTTTCTGCTCAGCTCTCATTCCTGGCTGAGCCCCCAGAGAAATGCAAAGGAGTTCGCATGCCAGCCATGATTCTGGAGTGGCAGATGGCTGCTCCACTACCAGCATCCACCAGACAACTCTGAAGGTACCGAGACAGCAATAATTTCCAAGAACAACCTGGAAGCACTGAATAACTAAGCAGCAAGGTATACGAGTCACACCACCTCTCTCCCTTTCGGGAAGAGCTGACTAATTTGCAGTCCCTTTTCATTGCCAGAGAAGCTTTCAATTTTCAGCTTTCTCCCATTTCATCCTATCCTTCCCTTTGCCAGGTCTGCTTGTGGGACATACTGTGGGAACTCGGCACACTCAGGTTCTAGCCCCAGTTTTGCTAAATATCTGAGCCTCATTTCCTATTACATGGCAATAATCATACACAGAATCACAGAATTCTAAGGGTTGGAAGGGACCTCGAAAGATCATCTAGTCCAACCCCCCTGCCAGAGCAGGGTCACCTAGAGTACATACTTCCATGTTTTAAAACATAGGGGAGGTAGGTAAATTGCATTGAGAAAAAGATGAAGTCTTACTAGAACTCTAGTCTTTGCATAATACTAGGAATACAAATCTCCCTCTTCACAGCTATGATGACAACAGTAATAAATAATAAAACCATATGCATCCTAAATATGCTGAATATATTTTATATATTTGCCAACAGAAAAAAAGTATCAAAAGGATGCATCATTCATATATGCTGCCCAGGATACACACGGAAACAAACAGCCCCTTTCTTGAAGTACAGCATCTATCTATCTGGTGAAGTCTACATCCCAAGTCACTTGCCCACAGCAATGTGAGAAAACTGACAACACTAACTCTCTACATGGTAGAAAACAGTTTAAGCTGCTCCCCTGGGCTTATCACCCGTGAGAGAGGCAGGCACTTGTAGCCAGTGATTTACTGTAAGCTGTAAGGATGAAGATGCCTGTCCACTCCCAAAGCCCGACTGCCAGATGTCTCCTGAGAGCAAGTCCCAATGTTCTTTTTTATAACTAAGTGGCAGGGCTCACTCTTTTCTTTCTAAAAAGCTCTGCTAAGATAAGGGGAAGCGACACCTTTCACCTTTATACAGCAGCTTTGTTACGAAGGCAATGGATGGGTGGGGATTGATTCAGTTCCTTCCCAGTTCTGAGAGGATTCAGTCCCTGATGCTGCAGCTGCCAGATTATCAGCTCCCTACCCAGCAAGTCTGCTGCTGACATTCAGGTGTGAAATTTGTATAACTAATGTTATAAGGAGGAAGGATACTTGTCTCTAACCATACTAGGAGTAGGGCAAATTTCGAATTTGAGTAATTTTTAATTTCTCAACAAAAGCTTACTGTAGAAAGTGTGTTAAAAATTACTTAGTACTAAAGACCCATGAATGCACACGTGCTCTGACACAGACAGTTGTTAGGGTATCCAGTCTGTGCAGTTCCCTCATCCACCCTGTCTGCTGTCTGGATTTTCATCATTCAGGCTGGGAGAAAACACAACACTCCCCCACACCTCCCCCCCAAAAAAAGCTTTACCAAAGTCACTAACACAATGTGTACCAAGACATTTTCTGTTCATTCTGACAAGACATCCAATTTATTCATCATTTTAATTGTAGACTTTAGTCTCCAACTACCTCTCTCCTTTGACTTCACAGTAAAAAGCTAGGCAATTGCTAAGAAAAACAAAATAAATCTAATGGTTTATCTCTATTACACTATCAATGTCCTTTTTTCCCCTCCATTTTAACACTAGTGTCATTATTGCCATACAGATTTTCAAGTGAATACAGCGTTTGATCTGCTAGGCTGGCTCTACCTTTTACAAAAACAAATCCTACAACTTTAGACCAGTTTGCACATGAATGTAAAAAACATGTAGATTAATAAAATGAAAGAAATTAAATCGAATCCATCCAAGTAAGCATTTATATTACAAGGCATATTTATTCCTGCAGTATAAAATGGCAATTAAAAGCCTGCCAGGCCAAAAGTAAGAAAAAACCCAAACATATCCTATTTTACTTGCTAGCACAATTAAAAATGGGTCATAATAAATGGTTATTATAAGATTAAGTTTGGCAGTGCTTTGCACGCTGGTTCCTAGGCAACTGCCATATCTTGGTCAAACACGTAAAATTTTTTATTTCAAGCAGTAGTAGGTGATTTTTCATTACACTTAATGAATATGCTACTTCCTATCACATTAAAAACAAAAGAAATCAAATAAGGAAATGTAAAAATTATACACATGCTAGTAACAGCAGTCACAGAAAAAATGCTCTCACAATAAGGAGACTCAGAGAAATTGGTGGAAATATTCTCTGATTATCCCACTGGCTTATAAACCAACAGTAATTTATGTGTTGGTAGAATCAGAGTTCTCATATTTGCCTGGATGGTTATTTGCACCTTGGCAAACCTTATCCTTTAGAGATATTGCCAACATTGTTTTTAAATTTGCAGATGATTCTGTTGTTTAACTGTCTATCTCATTCCACGTTTCTCTAGACATCTCAGTATTCCAACTATTCTGGGGTCAAAGTAAATTTTGCTGGATTTGTAAGTACAGATTCTGCAATACATTCAATACATCCCTGCATCAGCGGCTCAAGGAAAGAAGCCAGAGGAATATTCAGGTCACAGTGCTGAAAGCTGCAAAGTAAAATTGCTGGAAGCCTTCCTAGAAGTGCATTAGAATTCGTGACTCTTCTGTTGAAATGACATGTGTTGCTCTCATGAGCGTGTCACTGAACAAGGACAGGCACAGAATACATAAATTGTTTAAATACTGATGAAGAACTAGTCAGGAATTAAAATGTCTGTCTTGCAATAAATTGTACAAGGCCCAAAACTGTTCTAGTTTCAAATGAAATAGAAAAGGTAATGTTCAGCTCTCTACTGGACAAATGTATTCATGTGTACACACACCCAACTACGAGATGGAGCAAGTGTTCCAAGTAATAAAAATTGCTAATCAGGTTAATCAAAGCCCACCTTTGGTGGATGTCCAACACCTGGTTCTGAAAGGTTAACAGACACTGACATTCATCTATTTAAAATCAAATATTCCCACCTTGATTTTTTAAATGAAAATTACCTTGTGTTTGAATTTGTTGGAATTCTTGTTTTCTTTCTTGTTGAGATCGATGAAGTAATGAGTAATGCGGTCCTTGGATTTAGAATCCATCTCCCAAGAAATCTTGAAGGAATCACATGTGATGTTACTTATTTTGATGTTGTGCGGGACTGGAAGTTCCTCCATCTCTGCAATCCCACTATCTTGTGATTTATTCCCTGCATAAAAATAAGCAGGATTCATTCAGTTAAAGGCCTATTAGATATCCATTTTCTGTGCTCCAATCCAATCACATCTCTGAACAGCCCTTCACAAAGTCTCACAGGTGCCACTCAGAAGCAACTATGATGTAACAATTACGCACGTCTCAATATCAGTCATGGGAAATACTGGAAAGGGATGAAATTCCTCATGTGAATAAGCACCAATAACGTATGAGCAGGCTGCATAGACTGGCTGGTCTCACAGCTGTGTGCAGGTGCAGTTTGAGAATAAGAAACATCTGAAGCTATCTGGTGCTACAGTGTTCAGTTAAGATGCCAACAACAGCCACAGTTAATACAATGGCCCCAGCCATATCTGTCAGTGAACTAAATACAAACAGCACAGAATCACAGAATCACAGAATTCTAGGGTTGGAAGGGACCTCGAAGGATCATCTAGTCCAACCCCCCTGCCAGAGCAGGGTCACCTAGAGTACATCACACAGGAACGCATCCAGGTGGGTTTTGAATGTCTCCAATGAAGGAGACTCCACAACCTCTCTGGGCAGCCTGTTCCAGTGCTCCGTCACTCGCACAGTGAAAAAGTTCTTCCTGAGATTCACATGGAACCTCCTATGCTCCAGTTTGCAACCATTGCCCCTTGTCCTATCATTGGACGTCACTGCAAAAAGCTTGGCTCCATCATCCTGACCTTCACCCTTTACATATTCAACCTAAAACTATTTTCCAAACACAAAGTAAAACCAACCTCTTCAAGGTTTCTAGATGGTGCATGTATATACATGTATGTATACACATCTATACACTGTCTGCTTCACAACGAAACAACTAATAGTAATCATTTTGTTGAGCCACAGTAAAAGGGACATACACACCAATTTCATTTTCTGGTCGTTATTCTCTCTATCCTTTTTCCCCATTTGAGACCCTGCATTTTTCTTAGGAAGTTTTTTCTAATTTCCCTGAGTGTGTATGGTAGATGCACAAACCACCATCGACCCCAAAAAGCATCACGGGTTTTAAGATTAGGTTTTTCCTTAGTTCCCAAGGCAACCTTGTAGTAGAACATTCCACGAACATTAAAACTCAGAAACATGAGTTGATCTTACACTATTTATGACACTGGTCAAAAGCAAATAAAAAAATTAAAAAAAGCAGAAAGACAAAAAGAAATGAGTGGGTAAAAAGGAAAAAATAAAGATGATGTAAGATAAGGAGGCAAAGAAATAGGGCATAAAAAATAAAATCAAACAGGTTAGAACTGAAAGAAACAACAGAGAAAAAGAAGGCTAGGCTAATGTCTGTGCAAGAGAGGAAGCTCCCAAATTCCACCCAGAAGAGGAAGATTAGAAGCCCATGCAGAGATGTGAGGGAACACGCTGTCAAAATTACCTGTAGTCACATCTAATTATAGAAAAAGATAGTATTTATATACTTCCATCCTAACATAAAAAACTGGACAGAGAAGGCGAGTCTAGCCAGTAACAATAAAAAAATTGACTTGGAAAACATCAGGGACATTTCAACCTATCAACATACGTTGTCAAAGAATTACACCCACACCTCAAAGCAGGAATATTAAGGTAGGCTTGATTATTCAGAATACTAGCTGGAAATCTATGGATTTTGCAGACTCTGATTGAATTTCATATATCCATGAGAAGAATTTTGAACAAAGTAATTTTACTGATGACTTCAAGAACCAGTAACAACACTTCTATTTTTGTTCTATTTTATGCAGGTTGTCTATTCTTTAAACATACTATTGCTCTTTTTTTTTTCCTTTTCAACCAATATAAAAGTCAGTGCATGGTCTTAGCTCAAAATCCTATCCTATTTGTGCCATCCACAATGACATTTTCAACAGCTGCATTGGCTGCAAGAGACTCAGAAATACCTGTCATTACTGAAAGCTTTCTGTTCATATGAAATACATGGTAAATGCTTTTCCCAACAGGAGATTTCAGAAAGCCAGCAGGCAGAAAATGGCATTGCTTTCTTTTGTAAGCATTTTGTATTTGAGAAATGACTGAAAGCTCTACCAGGTACCTTGGAAAGGCTACATATGCTCCTTTTTTGCAGGAGCAAGGCTCTCTGTTTAAGCAGAAGATGGAGTGATGGTGCTGTGGTTCTCAGACCTGCTCGAGAGCTGGATGGATTTGGATCCTAGTGCACTGCATAACTGAATAAAGACCTGAACAGACATACAGCCAGGAAATCCAAGCCACATACCTCCACAATACATTTATGTGCGACTTCTTTGCCTCAAAAGTAATCTTCTATACCCTGTAACTACGGGCCCTAGCCACGTTACAAACAGGCAAAGTAGTTTAAGCTTCAGGAGACACTTGCAAAGCAGTAATGACCACTGACAAAAATTAGCAGATGAGAAGACATTTAGGAGCACACCTGTGACAGTCACAGAGCAATAGTGCTTCTGTAAATGGGCACTGTCTTCTGTAAAATTCTTGGAAATAATGTCTGGCATACATCTTTAGCTGTCTGTGCTCCAGATCCTTTTACTTTCTCTGCCTAAGAGGTGAATAGTTTAAGTAAATGTCTAGCAGAAAAACTCCAGGTGATTTTTAGTAACATTTTTAATGCCAGAAAAAGAAACCACTTGCATAACTAAGTGCTCAGCTATACTTTTTTAGTGATAGAACAAAACAAAAAATAAACACTTTTCTGAAATCTTTAAAGCTCTTTGAAAGTGGAAAAAGTCATTCTACAGATTCTGAAATACAAACAGAATATGAAATAAGAAAGCAGAATACCCCCCAGTCATCACTAACAAGCAATACTCCAGTTTCCTTTCTAATTAGAATATGAATTATCTGTGATATTTGCAATGTATTCTTATATTTGTTTAGTTCTGAATGTCAAAATCCATGGAGTTGACAGGCAGTAGTAGGAACCTGATAACGATACAGATTATTAATACGGAGGATGGTGATTCAGTGAGTATTGGTAAATGGTGACTTTTGAATAGCAATTCGTATACCATTGCTTGGGAACAACGAAAAAAGAACAGAGTACAAAAAGCATGCGCCTACTCTCTTAGATTTGAGTGATCCTAGGACCCAAACATGCAGGTATTAAAAAAAGCTTTGCCCTCACAGCAGACCCCATAGCTTTCATATCACCAAGAATTTTTGAAGCATCATCCTCTTGTAAAGCATAAGCTCTAACTCAGAATCTGGATCCTGAAAAAAACTAAGTGCTTTTCAATGTTAGGAACAGCATTCTGTCCGAGATGTACCGGAATATGATATAAAAAAAGTGAGATACAGTGCTTGACATCACTGCACCATTAACTGAAAAGAAATGAAGATTTCAGGACAGCACAGAAATAGAGTCAGAATACCCTACCTGGTCTGGTAATGTACGTACATAATTTGTAACAACTACATAATGTGAAATATTTCCATGAGAATTTATCAATATTATAAAAGCATTACAATTACTAGACCATATAGTTATATACTTATAAGACACAGTAATAAGAATGAGCAGAATTTTCAATAACAGAAAGGTAGCTTTAAGCTAAACTTGGAAGTCAGGTGTTTAAGGAAATGCTATCTGCTTTAAAGTAGGGGTTCAACTAGGGTCTGATAATGTTTTCTACCAAACATTTTAAAAATGCTGGCTGCTACAAAAGACTGCTTAATGGCCTACCCACTAATTAAAACTGGATACTTCATGTGTGTGGTAAGTGAAATACAGGTGTCAGGGAGATCAAAACCTGACAGATATAACTGACTAGAAAAGTAACACATTTGTACCTCGAGTTCCACTTGTGCTTTGGTTATTATATTGAACTGGTTTTATACTGGAAAGCATGCCCACTTCAAAGCACTTCTTCATACCAGGATCAATTTAAAGAACAGATCAACATCAGGAAAAAGGGTGTCTACTAAAAGCAGAAAGAGCAGCTAGACTTACTCAAAATCAGTATATAGTTGCCCTAAAGAACTCCCAAACTCCAGCTGAAAGGAAGTTACTACTGGTATGAACGTGAAAATAGATGGAGAAGGTTTCAAAACTGGCTGCTTTCACGTTTATCACTTTGCCATTTCACTAAGGCTAAACTGATCTTTCTTTGACGAAACATCATGATACAGACAAAAATTGAAAATGAAAGCAGCATAGACAATGTTGCTCTGAACAGCTTCATATCAAATTAAAACTGATCAGCTTCCAATTAAAATGGCTACTTCATTTTGCATGTTCATGTTACTTCAACACTGGAAGCCACTGCGAAACCAGATAGCAATAACATTTTCAGGTCTCTTTTGGGCAAAAACTTACAGAATAGTTAGTAGTCAAATGAGCCTGGTCTCCCCTGCCACAAAAACTAGGCACATCATCCCCATGTGCTGCAGAAACGCCTCTGCTTTAACAAAAAACAGTTCACTTTTAGAACAAGCAAAAGGGGCCAGTGATTCTTGATCCGTATAATAAGAAGTCAAGACCACTCGTGTGTGCACAGGTCACACTGGGAGCATAAGACTTTAAAATTTCTTCAAAGCCAAAGAACAAACACAACACGCCAGCTTTACCGAGATCAGCTGGAGAACTGCAAGATTAATGTTTTATGCTTCTATTCACAGCCTTATCTCTCCCTGCCATATCCAGAGTTAAATTTCAAGTTAAATTGTCTAATCAATTTAAAAGCAGTTATGATACTCACTGCTGCAGCTGGGCCAAAATGCTGGCAAACGGGTAACAAACCAATTTTATTTATATACGCATAGACACACTTAATTTAGTATCCTCATTATATCTTCTACTTACATAAATTATTTCTGAATGGGAAAAAAAAAGGCAGAACATTCCCATTGAACATTCATGGCTTCCATCTGTCACTGTTGGAGACAAATGATAAGACTTGGAAATCGATAAGCCCACACTGAAAAGATTTAGAAAATGATTATTTTTTTTTTTAATTTGTCTCATCACTCAAAACAAGCTGAACCATGACATCTGCAGCAGTGGCAGGATGGTGAAGAACCTTAACACAACCTTTGATGGGTAGTTGCCAGGCATTCGTAATCACTGAATTTTTATGATTTTGGTATATTTGATCATTCTTCTTTCTTAGTTCTAAAAATGCAGATCTTCACAGCAGGGCAAGGCAGTATGTGCCTGCTGATTTTTCATTTCATAGACAAATAGTTTATCCTGAAAGGGCTAATTTGTAATCTACTCTCTAACCATACTTACAGCTTACAGAAGTGAGTTTTATGAAACTAGATCAATAAAATAACACATTTCTGGGTTGTTGTGCCAAGTATTATAGATGTTTTGATTCTGATATTACCTTGGCAAATACATTCCTGCTATTAAGCATTCACCACAGAAAAAAAGTAACTGAAGCAGTATGACACACATTTAATTAATATATAGAATCCCTACACAAACATCTGTATTTCCCATAGTTTGAATGTAATTCATCATTTGAAAACATTAAAAGAGACGGGTTTGTGCCCAAAGGTTGTGTAACAGACACACTGCAGTAGATCTCCTAAGTATTCAGAACCCACGCGATCTGTATTCAGCAATCTAATCACACCCTCCTCCCCATAACTCCATCCAGAACACTAAATATGCCACCTTTCACAGCATTAACTCTGTAGCTTGCTGAGCCATGAAAAATTATCCAGCAGTCAAGAAACAAATTCACAGAAAACAGAACCTGCAAATGACTGAATACAATGCCATAATAGCCATCCATCAACAGGGGAACGACTACAAATATTACAGCCATAATGAGCACAATCGCTTGTACCCAGCGTGAAGTAAACTCGTGAAATACTCATTCAACTGCAACCATGTACGTTGTTAGATCTAGAGAAATCAAAAGAAGGCAGGGCTGGGTGAAATCCTATTCTTTGCTGGAGCCGTGGAAGTATTCCTTCAGTAACCCTGGATGACAAAACATAGCTGTAAAATATTACTATTTATCTGAAATTTAGACTTGGATGCTAGGGGGAATGACCATTAAAGTAGCATAAAGACACTTTTCAGATTGCTCTTTCCCCTTCCTGGGGTTTAGATTCAGCCATTTCAGATATTTGTCCAATATCTGGACAAAAAAATACTTACTCATTTTATACGTGGAAAAAATACATATCTAAACAGAATTTGAAATAAAGGGCAAGTCTGTTTGAACCATCATTCAAGAAAATTCAGAGCTGTCCTAAGTAGCAGCAGAAAGTTACACATCCCCGAAGTGATGTAAATGCTCTTTATATCACAGAGACCAAACATGCCAGGAGAACAAACAACAAAATAGAGAAGAAAGGGATAAAATGGCTTTTCCTTGCATTACTTCAAAATCTCTTGTCGACTGTGTTTCCTGCTAAGGCTTTGTCCTTCTGTCCCTCAAGATGCAAATTACATCAGCTTAATGAAGTGTAACTTACATTTTCATTTAAACCCATTATGAATCCCTCTCAATGTGTATAAATAGATTTGCCTCTTTTGGAATAACACTGGAAAATCTCCAGTTGTACGGACAAAGACAAATCATCTGGTTCTAGGTTTCTTTGTACTAAGGGATAAAACTTCAGTGTCTTTAAAGTCATGTTGTGGGAAACATTGACTTCTGATGCTTTTGGGACAGACATTCAAAAATCGCTATTATGCCTTTCCTAAGCTGCCAACACCATTGCCATGGATCGTTGAAAACATGTTCCCAAAGGATTTGTAAAAAGCATTAAGGCATTTTGGGCTGCCAGTTTGTAAATCTCATGCTTGCCCGTGCATCTGCAATGGTTGCTATTGAGAAGTTGCTTTATCCAAGGATGAAACTGCATTTAGTATGGTCTAGATTTAAAACCACAACATAACATGAACAGTGGAACGCTGATGGGTAAATTTCCAGTTAGAATCTTGTCTTTTCCAGCTGTAAGTTACACTGAAACACCCTAACAGCTCACAAGTTTAGCTATCACATTCTCAGCTGAGGGGGTGACTTGGGAATTTTTGAGACCCCAAAAGATCAGGTTTACATTATACATATACCAATAGCACACGTAATAAACACAGCAAAAGCTAAACAAAAGTCTTGTAATATAAATCTCAGTTTAAAAAAAATGTTACCTTCTTCAGATCTTAGAGTATGTCCATTGGGGAAAACAGAAAGTGTTTTGCTCAAGTTAACATTTTAAATCCAATGAGACACATTAGTTACGACCTTTTGAAGTAGAAATGTTTGATGAGAGGACATCAACCTCATAAAGAGCACCCAGGTATCATGACATGAGAAATCCTCTTACTAGATACTGATACTAACGACTGGAAACAACTCATTTAGAAACAGCAACTCCCATAAAATGAACAGAGACATCTTTATACCTTCTGAAACAGAAAAACTTCTACTTTTCCTTGTCTTGCTACTCCAGCTGATTGGTTATATAGAATCTCTATAGAGGTAAAATATTAAGTTTATAATTCCAGAAAACTGATATAGACTGACAATACCTGAGTGCTATAATTCAGACTGAATTCTCTAACTTGCTGTAGAGGCATTTTATTTACTCAAAAATTCAATAGGAAGGATAATTCTTCTTTCTCTATAACCATCAAAAATTACAGGAAAGTGTCAGGAAATCTTATATTAGCTGCACATGTCAAAATTAACTAAGCAAAAATAAAATACCATGTTTTTCTCCCGAGATCTGGAATGAATGGGTCCCTGTCCAACTGCTAACTATATGAAATTGTTTTGCAGGACCAGGACAATATGTCCCTACCAAGCAAATAATTAAGCTGAATATCCAGAATTTCAAATGTTCACTGCAACACTTTGTTCCAGTGAGGCAATGAAATTGCACAGAAGAAATACAAACACAAGACTTATAAAATTATCAAATCAAGGCTGTTATTTGTTAGACCATGTAAGTGACACTTCTCCATGATGGCTATTCAAGTTCAAAGTTCAATTTGCTATCCATAACTACATAAGTAGCATTTATACTTTATTTGTGCTTCTTTTAATGTATAAAAGATGAGCGAATAGTCTCAGACTCTCAAATGTTCTCTCCTCTCCCCCAGAATCCTGGTAAACTAACTCCCAATATAGTTTTTTGTATTTACATAAGCATACCTAAGAATATTTTCCACATAAGTATCCTTGTAAAACCAGTTCCCACATCAGATAAAGCGAGAATGCATAGCTCTATAAATCCTGTTAGAGGGATAAACTCCTCTAAATCTTCTCCTCATTTCCTCCCCATGTGCTACCACTGTTGTGCGTTTCCTAGGAAGATAATGTGCACTGTCCAAAACTTTAAAAAGTAATTTTGAAAATAAAACATTACTTATTTATAGCCATAGTGTGCATGTCTATGTTTACTGAATGTTTTTGAACTGACCATGTACATTCAGATTCTCTTGTTATTTGGTTTTAACTCAAGGCCTAATTTAGCTGTTTCTCACTAATCTACACCATTGACTTCAGCAGGAACATTCACATTGCAAACCAAAGAGAACAAAAGTAGACTCTGCCTTTAGCCCAGCCATCTCCTTCCGCAGAGAGCGTACCCCAAAACCGTGCCTACATAAAGCACCCAGCAATCTCCACGTTGCCTATTTTCTGTATTAAAGAATTTCTCTCAGCCTCTTACAAAGGACTCAATTCCTCCTCCATCTCACATGGAGAACAAATGTACTCCACAAGTGGTCCCATGAGTCGAATCAGGAGCAGACCAATGTCTCAATCCTGCCACTGACAGCGACAAACGTGCAGGCTCTTAGTTCCCACCGAGCAGCATCCCGCTCTCTCCCAAGCATCGTTTCTCACTGCCTGCTGGCAGCTACAGGACTGAGACCTTATTCTGCAAGCAGCCTCTTGCTTCACAAAGACGACTCAGAGACTCAGCTGCTACCTGACAGGAGGTGAGATGCAGCAGCTGAAGGAGAGCATACAGTGAAAAAACAGCACTCAGCACAGTATTGAAAGTTTGCCACTCACTTGAATATTAACTCAGCTGAGATGCTCATTTGCCTGTAGCAAAAGCATTTGACCACCATGTATCAGGAGATCTCGTGCAGATGGCACTTCAGGGGCTTGGATTACTCAGACGTGTGTGTTTTCCAGTAACACCAATGGGAATACACGATGCGAGTGTGGCAAACCTGACAGCTAGTAGCAGCAGATAAAGAGTTACACTGGTGTATTTGGGAATACAACCGTGCCATCAGAACTGTAGGGCTTTGCTTTAGAGCTCAAGCATTCTCTCAGTGGACACTGAACGCAACATTAGGTTAAATAGGAAATTAAGTGTATCTGTACAAAAAGGGTTACTCTAATTAGTAGGCAGAAATCAGATAGTCCCATTATAACATTTCTGTGAAATATGGGTTTTGGCTTAGAAACAAAACTCTCAAGTGGATTTGTTGAGCCATATGCACTCCTTCAAAGTTAAAAGACAACAAAACTCAACCATTTCTTCGCTTCTTAAAAATGACAGTAGATACAGTAAGAAGGACAAAAGCAGGAACAACTTCCACTCCTGCCACGAGACACATTTCTGTACAATTACACCTGGAATGAATCTTACACAAAAGATGCATCCTCCAGTTCAAAAGCAAAGGCTACCGTCCAAACGATGTCATACATGACTTGCAACAATGTGCACGTGCACTACTGTGCCGGTTGGGGAGCACCAGGATAAACATGTATTAACCTGAGGCCAGCCAGGACCCGTCTGGCTGCTGCCATCCTCAAATACTTCACTTATAAGTGGGAAGTTTTTCACCTATCCCCACAATATTTTTTCTGAAAGCATTAGTAGGATCAAACATCTCAGGACAATTGAAGCTTGAATGTGGATTAATTTATATCTTGATGACTGTAATTATAGCTAAATTATTTAATAACTGCAATTTATTTAATTTTAATTAAAAATAAGTAATTCGTTCAATTGCATAATTAAATTAATTTCCCAAAATAGTTGTTTCCTCTTTTGTTATCACCATAAAGAATATTCAGATACATCACCAAGTTCTCCTCTGTTATCAGTCATTCTTCCAATTCAGTGCCAATTCAACCTTTGATTTTTTGACTCAAAAACCAGAGTCAAAAATTTAAGTAACATTTGGTAACATCTGGGGAACTACCTGAATGATTTAGAAGAGTCTTACTGAATTAACAGGATTTAAGCTGAGGTACTTAAGGGCTTCTGAAAACATGCCTGCAAATATCTAACAATTCATACTTACAGCTGAAAGTGAATTGGGGATGCATGCATAAATTTCACAAACTCAAAACAATCATCAAAACTTTGTGCAATGGCTAGTATGGCAAGGCTGACCTTATTCTTTCACCAAGATTAAATTCTTACTGGGTATCCTGATGTCTTGAAAGTATTTAGTATTTATACTTTACTCATTCAAAACTAAATCACACTTTCAGAATCTCGATAGCAGCCAAAACCCTATACTTTTCTGATGCACCAAGAACTAAAATGGAAATGGATGCAAGACTCTGTTCATACACCTTTTTAGAGTTTCTTTTACTCCTTACAGATACTTTTGGAAGAAAAGTTTTATGAAAACTGGATGCCCCTATGCTTCTATAAAGTACTTGGTTCCACAAGGCTGGGCCTCTATCACCCAATTTTTCCTCTTTCCTTTCTGCATTTTTATTACACATAAATTGAGGAGTATTAACTCAGTAGAATGCCAAGATGAACGTACACATGTGCACACAAAATTTAATTTTCACAGTGTAAAAATTATACAGGGAAATTATGAAAAAGGAATTATTTCATTATGAGATAAAACTATGAAACTGGAAGGTTGTGAATAATCATGTTGGTACACATTTCTTCACTAAGGACTGGGAAAACTGCAAGACAAAAAACACCTAGCCCATAAGAATAAAGTGGCATGCTATCATGCCTACTTTTCTCCTTATCCAAGATATGCAGATATACTGATCCCACCACGCTCTAAGGACTGACCAAATCCTTGTGGCAGAGAGCTGAGGAGAAGTGGTGGGATCTCCTTTTATGATCCATGAATTGTCAAAAATAAGTAGCCTAAACGGGCCAGATAAGCTGGGACTGAGTGCAAATAACACCACTAAACATCAACATCTTGCTCCTCACCTTGTCTGCCGAGTGACTCATATACTCTGAAAGATTTATACCGATACACTGTTCCCACTGAAGTTCTCTTAGACTGCTTATACTAGAAAAGTGTTTTTATTTTTGCTGTACTTTGTCATGTTGAAGCTAAACAAGCTTCTCTGCATCCTTCTATGGAATGAGAACTGCAGTGTGGCAAAAATAGCTACACAGCTGCACTACAGCTCCTCCTGGCACACTCTTGGTTTTCATGTCCCTGACCACCAGAACTAGGCTAGTGCAATTCTACTTTCTTAAAAACAAACAGGACATTATAGTAGACCACAAACACTTGAGCCACCGCAGTATTTACTACTAATTAAAGTAATGCTCTCCTTTTCTTCAGCACAGCAAGCTTACAGTACATGGGTGGTAAGAGGCTCCTCTCAGCGTGTGCTGACTACAAGATGCATTTTAAAAACAAATTTTAATTAAAATGAGCATTTTTCAGCTGCTGAAAAGGAAAGAAGGTAATAAGGAATGCAAAAGACTCTGAACCACCTTCTGGCTTAAATTAGAAGTCATTTAAAAATTAACTTTACAGCCACTTATATATACAAGAACTTGCGTATAATGCATACCTTCAGTTATATGGAATCCCATGTTTTGAAAGCAAATAACTACATCAGAAGCATTACTATAAAAAGCAAATCTATTTATTGTGTGTCCTTTATCCATTTAGTGGGAGAAGTCTGCATTGTCAGGTATCTACGCATCCGTGTGAAGTTCTGACCATACTTCAGACTGTCCTCAGTCCCATTTTGTGGTGTATTTTTGGAAGGATGCTATCTCAGTACTATTTTGCTAGGAAACAGAGAGCTACATTTTTAAGCAGATTCCCACCCTGCTGATTACTAAAGGGGCAGATTTTAGAGCAGGAAGGGGTCTGGAGCTTCTTATGGCATGAGGTTTTTCTCTTCTGATGAAAAATCAAGTACGGCTGCCTCTGAGACTGTGGAACTGCCTATGTCTCCAAGACTAACAAGGAAAGAAAATAGATCTCACAGATGAAGGCACTGACTGTATGACCCTGGACAAGTTGCTCGGGGCCAGATTTCAATCCAAGTTACACTGCTCTGGGTCACTGGCCTAATTGCTTCAATGCTCTCCTAACACAGTGTAACTGAGGGCAAAGCATTGGCCTTAATCTTCTACTGCTTTTAATATTAACTGTATATTAGAGAAGCGAGTGGCCTTTCAAGATTCGTGCTTTCACATGTCACTAAACAAAAGAGAGAGTCAAACAGACTCTTTCATTTTAGTTTATTACTGTGAACCTCACTCTCATACTTGTTTACCTCATTCTTATTTGGCTGGCAACAGCTTGTGCCATTTACTGCAGCTGTGTCAATGAAAACCAAAAATGTGTTCTCTACCTCAAATTAAGTCATGCAAATTCAAATGTAGCAAGGAGAGGCAGCCTTGCATTCACACGAGCTTTAATTTGACCTGCCAGCTTGTCTGAAAACTGCAACTGCCTTGACTGCACAAGGATTTTCATTTAAGACCCACTTTTCTTTCAAGCAAAGGGAAGCCTGGAAAGAAAGGCAAAACTCAGCACTTGAAGGGCAGCAGGGAGAACTCAAGGCTGAGGAACATAATTTTACTAAGCACTTTTCTTGAGAAAGTAGGGTGCTCAGCATGAGTGGGCTGTTGTAACTCACTGGGTGCCCTGGCAGTCTGCAGCATGAATGAGCATTTCTTTACTCCAGCGCACTGGTAATTGCTGTGTGCTTTTCACATAGAACTCATGTAAGCAATAGGATTTGGCTCTGTTTTACACCAGTTTGTGCTTTTTAACTGATTTGAAATGTATTACATATTCACAATCATTTAGGAAATTCTACTCTGTGACTTGTACTATTATTTATTTAATTTTAACGCAGGTTTTAGACTTTCTCTCAGGCCCTGACAAATAAAGGATATAGAAGGTTTGAGAGCCCTTTTTCAGCAGGAGCTAGAGTTGTTCTGTTTCGTTTCATTTTTAGCTGGTTTCCTAGGGCAACAAAACATAATCAAGGACTTTGGATGAGGGTCTGCCACTGGTTGACTATTACTAACTTTTGAACCTCTGACGAGAGTAGAGAGCTCATATATAATTTAGGTTGCTGCCAGTTCCATTAAGGTAGGCAAGCATGCCGAAATGAAAGAGGACTCTCTTGAATACTCCCTATCCAGGGGGAGGCTACGAGTTCAAGCTTTTCACAGATACTAGAATATAAAAGTGACACAGCTATGAATACTGTAGTCAAAAGAAATCTTTAAGCAGAGTTTTGCCATGTTAGAATTCATCCCTCACTCAGACACGGTATAGCATATAGACTGGGCGAGTTTATCAAAAGTGGTGACTCCAGCTCATCACTTTCCTGTCCTGACAGCATTTGTAACAGATCTTTCATGATTATGCAATCTTTAATAAGGATTGTATGATGAAGAGGAGAAAACTCAAACTGTAGTTTTGATGTAACGAAGTCAAAAGAAATCTATAACAATTCTAAACCACCAGGTTCAAATCCATTGGAACTCCATGGTCCTCAATAGTTCCAGAGTTATTTTTTAAAAAAGTACAGCTCAGTTGGATACTTTAAATCGTTTCCATTACAAAGTCTTTCGTAGCCTTATCATTTAGGCTATCAAACAGTCATTGGATTATAACAAATTATCAATCATGACCATGGTAAGACAAAATTGAAATATTACCTATATAGGAATAGCTGCACAAATTCACTAAGCCAACCAAGTCTCTCTGGGTATGTTACTTAAAAAAATAATAATTATATTTAATTTTTAATCTTCTGGATTTACAGCATTTAAAAGCATCCCAAGTAACCCTTTCCAGCTCACAGTCCCTACTACATGAGCTAAATATACTAAGCACAGTAAGATATACTGAAGAGTTTAGTTTCACTGTATGGCTTCCATCTCAAGCACTGTGCACATTACACACAGCACCGCAGCACAGCTAACAGCCTCACCAGACAGCCTAGGTGGTTTGCTGACGGTGCTGCTTAAGGAAGCAACCCAGAAACCAGCTGAGCATTTCAGATTATGCAAAAACAGGAGGAGGAGAATCAGCATTTTATTTTTCACATACGGGACCTGATTCTGTCTTCCCTGCACTTGTACGGTTATGAGAACGCACAGAGTACCAGGCATGTTCCTACTACACAGCTCATGCTGGGGCACCTGGCTTCCTGATGTGTCGTGAAACTTGAAATTGGACTCTCATTCTCTTGAAAGGCTGCTGTACTCAGATCCCTGTAAATCAAGTATGATTTAAGAACTCCATGCTACCTAAACAGAGTGACAAAGTGAAGGACAGAAGCAACATACTCAATGGCTTCAGGTTCCAAGGCATGATACAAAGCAGTTCACAGACAGAGGAAATGAAGAAATATACCTGGAGTTGTGTCCATCTAGAGGGGAAGAGAAAGTAACCTCTGCACATGGGCAGAGGTGTGACAATCCCAATAAATTGCTTGTGAAGTCTTACTGCTCAAAACTGTCTTTTCCTGAAGGGTAAGGTGGTAGCTGTGTACACAACCACAGCTACAGAAACTGAGTAACACTGCCTAAATTCCAGTATGTTCCACACAAGAGGAACAGGACTTCTCCGTGAGCAGATAGGCTTGGGGATTTTCAATTCCCGCGATTAGAGATATGCTTTGAAATTACATTGAAAGCGTAAAGGCTAGAAATCTGTCAGAAACATTAGCGCTCTGAAAGCCACATTTACTACTGAGCATTTATAATCAATTACTAGCATAAATTCCATCATAAAAGTATAAGTGCATAATATTTACTTTATGTCATCACATGCACCTTAGTAGCATTAAAATACAATCTGTCACCCACTCTGTTCTTAATTTTATCCCTTAGTTTATATACACTCATGTATGATTTCCCTTTACATAAGTTGGATGAAAAGGAGCAATGACACAGCACGAATCACCCCACTGATATTTGTATACTAGCACTTATGGCTGGCCAAGATGTTAAAAGAGCCTTTTAACATCTTTTTATCCTGCTGATTTTGAAGTTCATATGTCTTCAACTACGAATACACATACAAATGAACTGCAAAAAACCCCAGAACAATCCGTTGAAAACGTTATTTCTAGCTCAGAACTAAAGATTGATAAAATCCAAAACAAACAAAAACTTGACAAACTGAAACTTGAGAGAAATTCCAAATTTGATCCCTACCTGTATGAAATAAGATACAATACACACAAGAAAAGTTAGGAAAATACAGTAGCTGTAAAGTCTTAGTTACACATGTTAAGAACGCAAATTTGTTTCTACACAAAGTCTTATTGAAGCCAACACTACAGCTTGGGGAATAAGTTTATGGGATGTCTGTGACAATTGCAAACTGCAGAATTCTCCTAACTAGAGTTCATTGATATACAAAGCTTAACATGGGAACTTCTCAAACTATGCTTCTCCTACAGCTGCCAGCTGTGTCTGACTTGACAGTACTGGAGAAATAAACTCCAGATGCCACTCCATACTTGGAACTAAGAAAAAGTGCAACTCTGATAATACTTTCTGTCATTCTGCAGGAATGAAAGAGTAATGCCAAACTAGTCTTAAGGTTTTCCCCTTTTTTGGCAGCAGCTAGAACTGTCAAGGCTCAGAGAAACTGTTGTTATGCAATAAAAACAGTATAGCTAATCATTGTTTTTGAAAACATCCATGCAAAACAGCTTGTTCATTAAAGCAGAAATAAAACAAGAACACTCTGAAAACAATAAAATTGATTAATGATTCAACCTACAAACACCACTGTGAAAATTGATCCTGCTACAAACACCAAAACAAATTCTAACCAAACCTTCTGTGCTGAAGGAAACATTTTAAAAATCAAATAAAGGATGCTCCCTGTATAACAAAGCCCAGTGTCCAAACCACAGGAAGTGATCCTGGAGCAGAGCTTTCTTTAGTTCTATCATCATAAACAATGTATTTGTTCATACTTTCCGACAGCAGTGATGTACACGTATCTTTATGGGGTTTGCATGGCAAGGTTTTGGTAGTGGGAGAGCTACAGGGGTGGCTTCTGTGAGAAACTGCTAGAAGCTTCCCCCTGTGTCCAACAGAGCCAATGCCAGCTGGCTCCAAGACAGACCCACTGCTGGGCAAGGCTGAGCCCATCAGCAATGGTGGCTGCACCTCTGGGATAACACAGTTAAGAAGGGGGAAGAGTTGCTGCACAACAGCAGGTGCAGCAGTGGAGAGAGGAGTGAAACTGTGAGAGAAACAGCTCTGCAGACACCAAGGTCAGTGAAGGAGGGGGAGGAAGTGCTCCAGGTATCAGAGCAGAGATTAAGACCACAGTGAGGCAGGCCATGGAGGTTAATGGTGGAGCAGATATCCACCTGCAGTCCATGGAGGACCCCACACTGGAGCAGGTGGATGCCTTGAGGGAAGGCTGTGACCCTGGGAGAAGCCCACACTGGAGCAAGCTCCCAGCAGGACCTGTGGCCTTGTGGAGAAAGGAGCCCAGGCTGGAGCAGGTTTGCTGGCAGGACTTGTGACCCCATGGGGAACCATGCTGGAGCAGCCTATTCCTGAAGGACTGTGTCCTGTGGAACGGACCCATGTTTTAACAGCTTGTGAAGAACTGCAGCCCATGGGAAGGACTCATGTTCCTGGAGGACTGTCTACTGTGGGAGGGACCCCACACAGGAGCAGAGGAAGAAGTGAGGAATCCTTGCCCTGAGGAGGGAGTGGCAGAGACAACACGTGATGAACTGCCCATAATCCCCATTCCCCTGTGCTGCTGGTGGGGAGCAGATAGAGAAATCAGGAGTGAAGTTAAGTCCAGGAAGAAGGGAGAGGCGGTGGAAAGGTATTTTAAGTTTTGCTTTTACTTCTCGTTGTCCTACTCTGATTTGATCAGTAATAAATGAAACTAATTCCCCTGAGCTGAGTCTGTTTTGCCCATGACAACAATAGGTAAGTGATCTCCATGTCCTTATCTCAACACATGAACCTTCCGTTGTATTTTCTCTTCCCAGTGCAGCCGAGGAGGGGAGCAATAGAGCAGCTATGGTGAGCATCTGGCATCCTGCCAGGGTCAACCCACCACAGTACTGGCAATGTTAGCGCTACTTTTTCAGACATGTTTATAAATTTTTGAAGAAGGTAGTCTTCAAGTAAAATACTTAAAACTTGTATCAAAAGAGAAAAGAAAGCATAGTGGAAGATTCTGGGCTGCGCGCAGCCAGAATTAAATATAGACTTCCAGGTCACATAAAGCACAAAAGGCCATGCATGCTGGCAGCACAGCAGACGTACCTACTGTACCAAGTGGACTAAGAAAAAGAAACCCAGACTGTAAGGACTTTTAAGGATTACCTCCTCAATTGTAGTTAAAGATGCTGGCACTACTTCAGCAGCACAAAGGGAACTGAAAACTGTCTTGTTCAGAAAAGCTGGGGCCTCCAAACCTGTTATACAGAGACCATAAATAATAGAAGGTGAAGGAAAATACAAGGGATGGATAAAGCAGGAGATCTTTCTAGATTTTGGAGGAAAAAAAATGGAAAATTAATGAGGTGGAGAAGTCCCAGAAGGAAAACACCAGGTCAGGAAGATAAGCTTCAGTAAGCCTTTGAAGACAATTGAACACAACAACGCCTGACTGGAACCCATTCAAAGATGAATGACAAAATACTACAGAACTCTAAATTAGAATGTGATGTAGTCTCTCCTCCCCTCACCTTAAATGACAAAAGCAATATTCCACATGCTCTAGAAGCTATGGCTCTGGGGCCAGGGACCTCATTGGAAAGCCGCTATAAAAGCTGAAGTAGCCCGTAGGACAGACCCTGATCTAGATTATACAGACATGTAACTGCAGGGTAAGAAGCGAATTTGGAGAACCAAGCACAGAACACAGCTTACCAGAGGTGGTAGAGCCATCAGATTAGTAGTGCTACATCTAGTTTAAGATGGAAGATGAAACAGATGAAGAGGACACTAATAGTTAACTCCTACTGAAGAAAAACAGGTTTTGTCTTTGAGATCTGCAGAAGATACGTGAAAGTTTAAGTAAGGGATTGGCTTGGCATTCTTGTTTCTCAAATGCTGGAGGGAGCAGAATTTCTCTTCCCTAAATGATTCCCCCTGCCACTGTACTAAGAACTACCGATCTGCAGGACTGAACGTTGGCTGGCAGAGATGAGATCAATACATGGCAAAACACCCAAGGAGTTCAGGTGTCTACTGGGCTACCACAGAGCCTGTGGCTATTTTCAGCCTAAATAAGCATCTTTATGAATGATTTGGAAAGAAAAATCATGTTTCTGTATTGCAGACAACATTAAAACAGAAGGAGCTGCAAGCACGAGATGGCTTCGAAACACAGGCAGAAAATTATGAAATGGATTTTGTTACAGAATACTAAAAGAATGCATCTGGGAACTATAATCTGAAACAAACACAGAGAATAGGGACATACGAGGGAGACAGTAATGTTTAAAAAGCCTTAATTATAACAGTGAGTAGAAATTAGCTACAAACCCCACATTATATTCGAGTCTCAACCTGACAACGTCAGTGTATAGCACTGGGAGGGAACAGTGCTTCTGTATGTGAATCTGGCACAATTACACATCAAGCATTTCAGTAGCTTTGTAAAGGATCTAGAAAAGTTTCGGTGAAGAAAAATTGAATCAATATGGATGCAAATACAATACCAGGCAAAATTTAAATAGCTAATAATATATAAATTAGTCATTGCCAGTAAAAATAGGTAATAATCAATTACAAAGATTTGAGCGGCATAAAGCTCTAAAAGAAGATGAGGAGGGAGGAAGAAGCAAAGAAAACAACTCTAAAAATTAAATAATATAAAGGAAGAATGAGGATGACTACAGTTTTTGAGACGGGGATGTTGAATAGTCAGTTTCTAGCAAAGACTCATTAGTTATTAGTGGCATTATTGCTTATAATATAAAACAAGACAGGATAAAATACTTGCAATGGTGAACTGAAGTGAAAGACATAAGCCAAACATTAGGTTTTCTTCTCTTCACAATTCTAAAGATCATTTATAAAGACTTCAAAATAGTTGCTTGGCTCCATTTAGCACTTTTCTGTGTCCTAGCAGTAAGGAATATTACATGTGAAAATCTTAGTCTCTGGTAAGAAGAATGTAAATCTAAACCCACAGCAAGTATTTTTCTTTGCAACAAGAGAGCTTTTGAAGCCATGTACTCGATTTGAGCTCCTACCTGAAGCAGAATTACTGCTTGCCACAAAAAAATATTTTGCTATTTTGAAGTTCAACCAGGTTAGATGAAATTTTATGGAAGAAATAGATTTCTTAGTTAGCCATTCCATCATTCAAAGCCTAGAAAAGTGATAGTTTGCATTTTGAAGAGAGTAAATTTAAATCTCCAAACTTGCAGTTGGGGAGAGAAATAAAAACAACAATAAACATGCCTCCAAATTTTGTGCCTTATCAAAATATCTTAGTTACAAGCACCTCCCTATTATGCTGGATATGAAAATATGAATTGTTCGTTCCTGTGCTCACATCTCTCAGTTAAAAAAACCCCACAAACCTGAAGAATTATGCAGGTCCAACCATTCAGGACACTAAGAATTACTGTGAAATTTGGATCTCTCAGGTGTCCTTCATGTGGGAGTCTACCTAGGAATTCATTTTTTTCCTGTCTCTCAGACTTACAGGATAACATTTCAGAAATAGCAGTGATACTGCTTCATAATGTCAAAAAAGGGATTCAAAGAATGCATGCAGAGACTAGATGATGCCACTTTATCCCTTCTGTTTGAAAGGTAAATGTGTAAATGATATGGCCGTGAAAACTCATTTACAGACTCTAGAAACATCTTTCAGAATGCTCCAATAAATCCAGCATAATAATAAATCTCTGAAATAAGTAAGAAAACATGAGACATGCTCAAATAACATGGAAAGCCACAGATGCAAGTTGTTTGCATAAGACAGAAATGACATCTTAGCTTGTATGACGTAATGCTTTTATACAAGCTTGTTAAACAAAATCATTTTGATGGTGTCAAGTGTTTGAAGGTGATGAAATTGATTAATTCAACAGAAGCTGGCCAAGACACCAATTCCAGTTCTGAACCTGATACCCAAATACCCTCTTCAAATATATGAACACAGAAAAAAACCAAACAAACAGTAAAAGCACTCTAGTGATACTGTATAGTTTAAACCATCAATAGTCAGAAAACATCAGAATGAAGCATACCTGAATAACCTTAAATTGGCCCCTTTGTTTGTTCAGGTTATGATATAGTCTTTAACTGCATGATTACATACGATTTTTTCCACATAAATTCTGACTCATTCAGCATACATAATGAATAGTGCATACTTAATGAACTATTTTTCTTCTAACAGCTATTTGCTATTTTTCAGTGTGCAGTCACAGGGCTTATTTGCTACACATTATTCATATTCCACTCTGAAGACAAAATTATGAATTTCATCATGGGTTTTTCCATGCACCTCATGGGTTTTCCAGGCTACTACAACAGTGCCTAGCTGCTTAACAAGCATTATTTTATTTTGAAAACATCTCTGTGGGGGGAGGCAATAATACTGCTTCCATTATACACACGGAAAACTGAGGCACAAAGAAGTTAAAAGATGGTTACTAATTTTCAGGGACTGTTTAAGGTGGTTAACATCTCTCTTCTCAAAGCATTTAGCACTACGCTTTGTGTGTCCCAAGTCCTACTTCCACTGGAGTCAGCTGCAGCTGTTGACTCCCAGTACCACTGATGCCCTGACACCATGGTTCCAGGATCAAGCACCCAGAAAAGGAGAAACACAAGTAACAGTAGGTAGCTCTTGCTCAGTTCCTTGCTGAAAGTCTGGAATAGACTCAAGGTTAAGAAAGGAGAGAGAAATTTGGTTCTTTCTTCCCCCACCTTGTTTACAACATGCCATTCGACATCCTTAGTATTGACAGCACAACAGAAACATCCCAACACCACACCGGTTCTGCACAGAGGACCAAACCTTCACCATTTCCTAGCTTTGAGTGCTTAACTCTGTAAACTTAATAACCTATTGTATGTCTGCAATTTCTTAGGTTTTACAAAATGGCAACAACAACAAAAAAAAGATTAAAAATCTACCCATGACTTCATACCAATTCTTATATGGGTAGGGTGCACAGCAACATGCACAGATGCTACCATCTGAGCTAACGGGCCCAACCATCAGCTGTACCAGACTGACATCCTTCACACAGGTAAGCACTGAAAACAGATGCCACATTTTGCCAGTGGATTTTAGACCTCTTTGCTGGCAAATGGACAAGGAGAATTTGGTATCCTGGGACCATGTGTGGCTTTGGAAGATGGCACGTGCTGATATACACTGACCTTTCTTTGGCTGTCACACCAAGACATGGCCACTTCTGCCCTGTTCCTTGAACTTGTTCTTGTCCCACCCCTTCTACTTCGCAGTCACACTTCAAAAGCCCTGTTCTTCATTCCTAAGGCTGTCTTTCCAGTCCCAGTCTCCTTGCTCAACAAATCCTAGTTCCATTCCTTTACTCCTAACCCCTGTGATCCAAACTGCCCAGGTCCCCCCTGCACATTTTTGTGCTTCCTGTCTCTGCTTTGCAGACACTCTCCAGGTTTACCCTTCACAGGTTCCCAGTTCTCATTCCATCCTCATTCATCTGATCTGGGTGAACACCCTCTCGATTTTTTCCCCAGTTTTATTTCCCTGGGCACCCTGCCTGAACTTGGATTACCTTCCTTGCTCCTTCATCTGACCAGTGCCATTTTGCCCACTTCTGCCTCCCCCTTTAATCTAATCCTCACAAACATCCCTAGCTTCTAAGTCTTTCCTGTTATTCTACCCTTGACTCTTGCCCCAGTCTCTATCAGCGCCAAGCCCATGTGCCTTCAGGGCCAGTGTCCTTGTCCCTGTCCCCAGCCTGTGCCTCCCAAGGTCTCACACCCTCGTCGCAGGTTTGTTGCTCTGCCTTTGTCCTTTCTGCGTTTCGATAGGTGTGTTCTGCTTTCCAGCAGCCCCTGCCAGCGGTGGGAGCGCGGGCAGCAGATGCCCGCGGCGCTGCTCCCGCTCCGGCGGGACCCCCGCAGCCAAGTGCGGTGTCTGTAGGGGGAGCGCTGCACAACCACAGTGTGGAGCTCCAGGAAATTCTGCTGCTAAAGTCTGAGGCTGCTGTACCAAGACTGCGAAAAACACAGTTTTTTTAGAGGCTTATGATTTTCTAGATATATTTTCATAGAATCGGTCTGCTCATGACACAAATGGCAGCCACCTACGAGAGGTTTAATCCCCAGGTAGGGCTAACACAAATTTTATAAAAAGGTCATAGGAATTTTTAGCACAGATTAAACTTTATTTCCTGACCCAAGTTTACAGAAATGTGGCTGCAATGTTCAAATATAGCAAAAACCAAACCAAAACAACAAATTATAAACCTTTTCCTATACAGAAAGTGAGTTCAACAGAATTCTAAGAAACTAAGCGTTAGGCTGTGCAACAGACTAATACTGAGCTGTGCTAGTAGACCCACCTATAATAATATGAAAAAATAATGCAAGATGCATTTGTAAATAACTGAGAATGCTGAAAACAAGAGCTGATGATTGGCTTTATAACATTCAATTCACTTTAAACTAAACCAAACCTTACCTAGGTTTTAACAACAACAACAAAAAATCTTCAAAAAGCATACATTTGTTTTCTTTTATTTGACATTTGTAAGTTTTCTAAATGGTCTTGATTCATTAGAAGAGATTATAATGCTTAAATACTGAAGAAAAAAAAACAGAAAACAAATGGATTTTTGTGGTATTATTAATTGCTCACTGCAATTCCTGGATTTCTGGCTCCTGAATACATCTCCATAGGAGGTATAACCCCATTTTCTGAATACAAAATGCTTCAATATTAATTCTTCCATCTTAGAAAACAAAAAAATTGTTTTGTTACCTGTATAAACATTCCATTATTGCTTATGCTTATACTGCAGCACTGCCTGCAATTTCAAATGAAGTGTGCTGCAGAATTTATCATAGTTGGATATGCAACATTATCCTTTCATTAGTTGCCTTCACATTTCCTACAGCTTAGAGATCAAGGACACTTTCAAAATATGAAAATCTAGCATGTTTTTAATTCACTACATGTAATATGTTGATATTTATCACAAAACTTTGATTAACCTCAGCGATGCCAACATATGGCCTTAAGAACTACATCTTTTACAATAAAAGCACCTTAAAATAAATTACAAGTATTTATAGTATAAATGCTCTAACTAAACCTATGTACACAATTAGGGATCTAAAAGTGTTGCATATACATTCACACGCTTACCTAGAAAGATTAATGCCCTAATCTTTGCTTGCTTATTTTTATGTTCCCATTAAAACAAGCTTTTTGATACATAAGTGCCACCTGTAGGAAATACTGAAGTATGCTCAAGTGCAGTCTTGGGCCAAATTAGGCACAGAGTTGCGTATTTGACATGCCTAATACAGGTGCCCCCTTCAGAAATTCAGCCATGTATTAAAGGAAGCAACGACTGTATGACAGTGGCTTATTTGATGAAGACGAGTTTGTAAAGCCAGATCTACAGGAAAGTTTGTTTTCCACTGCAGCCTATTCAAAAGGGAACTAAAATTACTACATTTTTCCATTTGCTTGTCTATGACAGTATTCCATATAAATCGAGCAGTCTTTAACTACAGTATGTTGAGCCAAATGGAGCCTGCAATGATTAACATGGAGTACTTCTCTACAATTACTTGGGGTAGACAAATATGAAGGATCACGTAATTTATCTATTTTCCTTTCTCTGTAATAATAATAATAAAAAGAAATACATGTGAAAAAGTCTCTTAACACAAGAACAGCCTAGCCTCTGCCACTATGAACATTGTTCAGTTTCTCTAGGCAGTGAGTTGGGCATGAATGGATGGAATTAAATTCAAACAAAACCAAATCAAATAATTTCCAATGAAGCTATAAAAATAATAACTGAAAGGACTTTTCAATACCCTGTCAATTTCCTAAAAATTTCAAGAAAAACAAAGAACCTATAAAAATCCAGCATTAAAAATATTAAGGCTGCCTAGATTAAAAAAAAAAAAAAGTGTTTCATCACAAGTAATTTGTAAAAAAAAATAAATAAAATAACTGAGAAAGCCAGACTGACTCATTCTATGACCATCACCTATAGCAGTTCGGCTTCAAAAATACAGCCCCAACAAGGAAAGTGTTTCATTAATTCAGCTGCACCATTCCCTGACACAGTCTCTCCATTCCTCGGTGTATTTACCAGGTGACACATCCAACACCCAAAGCACATTTTGCACCAAGAAATGAGAAGCTATGTTTGATAATTCAATGTCAAAGATGAGAATAACCTGGTACGGGAACACAAATCACATGTCACTCTACAAGGAGGTATGTTTTCATCCTTAGACCACCGGTCTCTCTGCTCAGCTTTGTCAGTCAGTTGGCACAGACGATATTACTCTCTCCTGCCACACTCGGCTTTCAGCGTTGTTTTAAGGACCTAAATTTGTTTTGGCTGTCCCTCATCACCGCCTTAGCACCTGGTTCCTTCGACCCAGACAACCTTTCAGACCCGCAGCTGCACTCTCCAATCACACTCGCCCCGGCCGGCGGCCCCGCTGCCCTCCCCGGGGCACTGCGGAGCCCCCCCGGGCACTGCGGCCGCCCGGCCCGGCGCTGTCCGCGGTGCTGAACGCCGGGCCCGCTCCCGCCGCACCGCTCGCACCGGCAACAAGTCCGGCCGGCGGCCCACGCCAGCCGGCGGGTTCCTGCGTGTGCTTTGAGCGCAGGAGCTGCCCTACAACACAAAGGGGTTCGGAGGGCGCGGAGAACACCAACCGCACCAGGGCCACCACCCGGTCCCCAGCTCCGGACCCGCAGCGCCTGCCCCACATCTCCTCGCCGCCCCTCCCGGAGCACACCCGGGCGCCGTCCCCGGCAGGGGCAGGGCTGCGCAGCAGGGGAGGCTCGCTGCGACGCCAGGGACGGCTCAGGGAGCGGCGGGGGGCCCTCCCCCCCCCCCCCCCC
>VZRW01011299.1:288432-384813 GCA_013398125.1 Aegotheles bennettii | reverse complement strand
GCCCGGGCCCCTGCCCCGGCACAGCCCCGCGGCACGGGGGTCACACCGAGCGCCACGCACCAGCCCGAGGAGAGAAACCCCGCCCTCAGCGCCACCGCTAAGCCGGCACAGGAACGGGCCGGGCCCGGCTCCTGCCCCGCACGCCGCCCGCCCGCCATGGGCAGGAGAAGCCCCCCCGCAGCGCTGCCGTTTCTGCCCAGCTGCTGTGAGAAGGCTCATCCCTCTCAGTGAGGGAGCAGCAATCCCATCCCAGTTCACAGCTTTTCAGGAGCAAGAACGGGGCTGGAAAAGGAGAAAATGTTAAGAGCAATAGGGGAAGAAACGAGAAGCGGCGGAGCACTGTACCGTGCGCGGGGGCGAGCCGGGCTCCCTCCTCCGCACGGCCCCGCGGACCGGGCGAGGGAGCGGCCTCCGGGCCTCGGGGCTGCGGGAGCGCAGCGCTTCCCCCGCTCCACCGACCCACCTCGGGACCGAGCTCCTCCGGTCCGCAGGTGAAGTGGTTTCAGCCTGTTGCCCAGCGCCCCTCACAACACACACCTGGCACCTCTCTGCTGTCTCATTAAACCAGAATTGGCAACATTTGGCAGTTCGTTTGGAGACACCGGCATCAGCTCTGGGAAACACCGGCTCCTTGCACACTGGCCCTGACAAACTGGAGGCAGAGATGTACCTTGGTCAGCATTGCATGCCAGCAAGTACAAGGTACTCCTAATGTTCTGATTTCCCATTCTGGAGTCCCAGGAGCCACCCAGTCTCCCACCGTGTCCACACTGATCTGGTGTGGTAGCAAGGTCCACACACAGCCAGATGTCGCTCACTTAGGCAGGGCTGCTGGCTGGATTTTGGGGTTTATTCTAGTCTTTACGATGGTTTCCAGGGACACTAATCCGAGGAAACGAGCTCTGGCATCACCTTTCACAAAGCCACTGCCAAGCGCTGCTGCCTGGGAGAAAGGAACAGGTTTTAGGAGTCCAGAATCCTACAGCACCTTCAAAGATCTCTAGTGCAGCTCGAGGAGAAAGTGCAACACTGAGCACCCTTCCTGCACCATCTCCTCTTCACCCCCTCCCTTTCTCGCTTGTCTTCCATTTTTTCCTCCTCTTTGTCTCCCTGCTGTTTTTTCACTATGAAGGAAAATGTGTGCAGAGGGGTCAGGCAGAGGAGAAACAGAATGAGTGGGAAGGAAACCTAAAGGAAGAGGCAATGAAAAGGAAGCAATAACAAACAGGGAAAGAGAGTGTGAGTCAATGAGGAGGTGGGAAGGGAGAGGAATATATGAATGAATGCACAGACAGAATGAGGACAAACGTAAGAGTCTGAGAGGGGAGAAATGAAAGTGGGTGAGACTGCATTCATCAAGTTTTAATTTTGGCTCTGACAAGCATTCATTTCTTGCATAGAAGCAAAACCTTTCTCCTCGGTATTGTAACTGTTCTTAGCACACAGTCATCTCCTGCATAAGGCTGGAAAATGGCTCTTTCTGAAGACGGTGTATTTAGTATCTCGGCCTTACGTTCCTCATTCATTCCGTTCCATCAAGTGGCAGTTGCTTCAGCAGCTCACGCAATCTTGTTACTTCTTTGCTACATTATATAAAGTCCATTTGAAGCAGACCCCGTTCTTGAATACTGTGAGAATTCCCATTTTATTCTTCCTGCCTCTATTTTATACACCTTTC
The DNA here is from genome assembly GCA_013398125.1 of Aegotheles bennettii. Taxonomy (NCBI): domain Eukaryota; kingdom Metazoa; phylum Chordata; class Aves; order Caprimulgiformes; family Aegothelidae; genus Aegotheles; species Aegotheles bennettii. The sequence goes on along the minus strand of VZRW01011299.1, from coordinate 383,135 downwards.
TCTCTTCTACTTTTTATTCTATGCAACTGAAATCAGGTTTTAAGAACGGGTGGATTTTGCGTAGCTCTTTGAAAGCAGACAGCTTTGGGGGCGTTCCCATTCCTCTAAGGCTTTTCATTTATCAGCTGCCTTTAGCAATAACCCCTGTCTGAGCTGTATCTACTTATCTCCCCACACCATTAGATATTTTTTAGGGGGGGGGAAGAAAAGACTTGTTAGTCTACAAATACTGGCAGATTTCAGTGGAAGAGTAGAGAAGAGAAACCTTTTCCACAGCTCCACTTTTCAGAAGCATGAAACAAGCTGGACCTGCCCAAGACAGCTTTTTGCAGAGTCACACCTCAGGCTTCATGCTTCCTTGAGCCAATTGCTACTCCCATCACCTGGGCTAGGGCTCAACATTTTTTAAAGCTCAAATTACTCCCAAATGTGATTCTCTGCAATCATTCTGCGGTGAATTTAGTCCTAGGTATTTTGGTCTCAAAGCACGCAATAGTCTCTTGGTGTTTTTCTTACCTGAAAGAGCTGTACTGTGCTTGTCTTAACAAGGAATGGCATTGTCTGAGGCACAGGTTATGTTTGTGCTAAAGGATGACAATGTCTCAGCATATAATCAGAAAGTTTATTCTGTGACGGATTATCCCTGACAGTGTTTAGCAAAAAATGTCACATATTACAAATATGGGTCAACGTTATGTAATGGGAAGCCTGCCAATGGCAGCACAACGTTAGGGACAACAGAGTGTCATGTGTTTAGAACTGCAAAAGCTTGCAAAGAATTTGCCACAACAGCAGCCTTTAGTGCTTTCAACATTAAATAGAGTATTGCCAATTTCTGTAGTTCAGTGAGAGTGGGTCTGTTACCATTGCAACTCAAATAAGGAGAGAGAAGCAGCATTTTCTAGCACGATACACGTACCACGAAACATGAGCTGTGACCCACACCTCTTGCCTGGCTAGGTTCAACAATCTCAGCTGTCATGCCTGGCTTTCACAGCCCCCCAGGCAGACCACCAGGACCTTGTTGCAGACAGGCAGAGAGGCTGGAGAGGTGTGTGCCTGCTTTCCTGAAAAAACACAACCTCATTCAAGTCATAAAAGTGAGAGGAAAAGATCCTGCCTGCTCCTCGCCTCCCCACAAACAAACCCACACACCGTTACAAAGTTCTGTCCCACATGTGCTGCACTCCATTTTGGGAAAACTGCTCCTCAGCAGAGTACAGCATGGAGCTGTAAGGCAAGCCCATTCATCCTATCTGAAAACACTTTTGTATTTCGCAGTAGCAAGGTTTTTTTGCAAGTTATAAAAGAAACCTCCTTTCTCAGACTTCAGCAAGACTCAGAGTTCCAGCTCTTCCTTCTCACTTGGGAATAAAAAAGTCTTGTGTTATTGCTCAGTGGACTGTGCAAGCAGAAGGCAGAAAGGCTGCAGACAGTTTTCAGGAAAGAAAAACAAGGGAGGAAATAAAGACAGCCTCTTTTTTTTTCCTATTAATATGTCACTTTTGAGGAGAAAAGCTAAATATTAAAGGGCAGATAAATGGAAGGGTCAGATAGATAAATGGAAGGGTCAAAACCAGTATCCAGCATTTTGGGTCAGTTCTAAAAGGAGCACTGACTAAGCATAGCAACTAACTCCTGCAGTTTCATGGAAAAAAATGCTTTGCAATTTCACAGTCACTCTTTGTCTTTACTGGATGTGTCTGTTTCAAGCGTGTGAAGGCTCACAAAGGATTGTATGCAAGATGTTCTTGAAATACCATAGGACTGAAGTAAAATCCACACAGTAGTGACAGAAAGACACACAAAAAAAAAAAGAAGGGTTAAGACCCTAAGTGAAAGCTGTGACTATGTACAGTTAATGTACAGTGCAACACAGCTACACAGCTTCCCTTTCTACATGGAGACAGACATTGATGTATGACAGTTTGGAGCACTAGGCACAGTATCTCACTGGGAAACTCTTAGTTTTTTCTCAGATAGCAAAGCAAGAGCCTCCTCAAATGCTCAAACAAAGAGGGTGATGGCACAGGTCCCACTCTTTTCCCTAGAAAAATCCAAGACTGAGCAGCAGTGCTTAGTTTTAGCTCTAGAGCCTCTCTCCCTCTTTTTCCCACTCTCTGCAAAGGTAACAACCTCAGTCAGGCACCTGGCCCTAAGTCCAGCAGTGAGGCTGAAGCTCTCTTGGAAAGGGCTCTGTCTGCTGTTTTCTGCTTTCATGTTGCTTGCAATGCTGGGAAGCCCTCACTATTTCTGGGAACTCTCCAGTGAGGTGTATGCAGTAGCTCACACATCTCAAAATGTCTCCTTCCCTGTTAGGAAGGCTTCTTTTCAGCAGCTGCATTCAGTTCATGCATCCAGGCTTTTCTTGCAAGGCCATAAAGCATACTTTAAAACGTCAATTATACAACAAAAACAACAGCAAAAATACCATTCTGAGGTAATCTTGTGGCTTCTGGTGCCAGGGCACCTACTGGTGAATCTGTAGTTTTTGTTTAGTATCATGTGAAAATGGCTCTGTATGGGGAAAAGCTAGTCTGCTACTCAGATCAAAAAACAATCAGTCTGCAAAAAAGGCAGCCAAGGGGATATGTGATAGAGATTCACTAAAGCATGAGTAGCACAAACACGTTAGCCAAAGTCTGTTTGCCAAGCCTCCCAGTACAAAAGTTAGAGGGTGTCAAATGCAGTTAATGGCAACCAGCTTCAAAAAAACCCAGAAGCATGTGGTGCTTCATGCAATTGGTGTTAGACTTGTAAGGAGAAAGGATAATGTCAATGCTAAAACTTCGCATTGGTTCAAGGAAAGGCTGGAAAAGTTCACGGAAAAGGAATCCTTCGGTGTTACTAAACCCACAAGTGTTTCAGAGTCCCTGTTAGTAGAGTCTGGGGAAGAGTTACTTGTATGTGCTTCTCCTGCTCTACATTTTCTGTAAACATCCATTTCAGCCACTGCTAAAGAGACTACACTGCACTAGGTAGGTCTTTGGTCTGACCCAGCACAATCAAAGAAATGTCCTGTTATCTAAGCCTTCCTTCCTCACCATCCACTACCACACCATCCTCATTCATATCCAACATTTCAGAGTATGGAGCCCTCCAATTGTATCACCTGGGTGCACAACTCCCAACCTACTCTGAGCAACGTAAACAATTAAAAAGAAATGTTCCTCTCAGATAAAGAGATATCCAGCAAATTATCATTTTATTAATGCTATTTTTGCTGCTGCTTTCCAAATTTCAGTTTTCTAATCAGCTTTATAAAGACAGAGTAAGCATTTAAGAAAGACAAATTCTTTCATCGACAAAAATAATGTATTTGTAGCTTCATAAAATTTATTTGTTGCCTAATGGGCACAAAGTACTGCTTAGCATTATCTTTATTAATTTGCTTTTCTTTTAAGTTTAGCCTCACTTTATTAGATCCATAGTATCCCTAGAGAACAACTAGAACCTCCTGTATTTCCTCTCTCCTCTGTTGTTAACCGTTCTTCCTACTTAAGCATCCTCCAGATCTTGACCTTTAAGGGATACTACCGGCCGCTTGTCCTTGGCAATGCTGACTGCTATTCAGATTTGCTTCCTGTCTATAGTTCAGTGGCTAGCCTGTGACACCTTTAAGTGAATTTTAGCCCAAGGGACTTCAGTAAGTCCCTTAAGGTGTTATGTGGCAGAGCATTAAATGACTTTGTAAAGTTTTGATGATATTCTGTACTCTACTAATCTTCTGGCTTCATCTTAAATGCAAGTGGAGGGATAAAGGTTCTAATTTGTCTGTTTGGCTTAGTTTACTGTAGTACACCTGTGTCATATCTGGGTCTCATTATACTAGTCACCTCTGTATGAACACATTTTCCCCTTCTGCTTTGATATTTATACCATTTATTTCAATTTGGAGCCATGCCCATAAGACAATAGTTTCCACAGTAACTCTTAATTCAGTTTTTAAAGACTTGTGACATTCTGACACTTTATTAGTCTCCTGATACTTCCTCAGTTCCCTGTGGGTTTTTTTAGCAACTAGTTGTTCCATCAGTTCTATAAATATCCATGCATTTCTACAAGTGATGATATTTTGTTATGTATTTCTTAGTTACTTTTTCCCAGCAGTTCACAATTACATCAATGGTTTCTTAACCAAGCCATTAGTCAAAGTTTAATCCCATTCCCAATAAACTTGATGGCAAAAGTCCAATTAGTTGTAGTGGGAGTAAGAACTAGTCTCAAATTTATTGCCATATTACAAATTAATTACCATTAATATTTTCTTGGTCAAGTCATTTTGCGTTATTGTGCCTTCAGGACTTACAACACAGTCTCTTCATATAACCTTTAACCTCCTGGCAACCGTTTAAGTGTATCCTCATGCTGTCCCCGTTTTTCTCATGTGCACTAAACTTGGAATATAAAAGCCTCTTTTGGTGGCCCTCCAGTTTTTCTGTTTCCAGTGCAGTTAATATTTTACTTTTACTTGCTTAAGCAGCCCACAGTGACCCATTCTCTCTCCAGTGTTTCTCATTTTCATTGGAACAAGACACATTTCTGCTGCCTTTCCATTACAGTCTCTCCTACTGCCCTTCCCCTTTCCACAAACACTTTTCTTAAACTCTCTCAACCAATCCTGTGCATTAGATTTTTCTCATACTACATCTGTTCACTGGATGACACCAAAACTCTTTAAAGACAGACAAGAAGGAGGTACAGTTCAGCAACACATAAAGTTAATAAAGAAAGTCTAAGGGACTAGTTCCTCAATGTCATCTAATGATCTAGTTTTCCTGAAACTAGAGAGCTTTTTGTATAAGCACAGAAGACAGTCATTCTAGATTAGCATTGCTGCCTGCCAGCTTTTGTACCATCAAGATCTGCTGTGACTGAGGTGACACGGCAAGACAAGAAAGACACCATTGTCTTATCCCACACTGCTACCACAAACACAGGGAGTTAACTGCTAAGGAAACAGAAGGAAAAGTATGTTAAATGAATGAGAGGAGGAACACCCAGACATTGCCTCTCCTTGGCTCAGAGCCTGGATGTGTAGTGAGACTAGTCTTAAATTTCACTCGCTTGACTCATAGTCACTTACTACAAGCTCTTACAGCACCCATATACAGGCAGATTAACCAGAGAGAGAATACACAAAAAGGCAGTAAAGTGACAGTTTATACCACTGTCTTGTTAATAACATCCACAAGCATTTTAATTAAACCATATTCTGCTCTTAGTGATGTCCTCTCACCGTTACTGGTGTTTTGACTGGCAGCCCTGTGGTAGGTTATTTATTGATATTATAGCTATCCTTACAGATTTCCAGTTGTGGTACATATGCAGTGCCCTGGACTGCTGAAAGTCAGTGGAGGAATTGTGGCATTCTGTGAGTCTGGAAAATCATCAAACTGACCCCAAAAACGGTTAGTGACTGATTCACTGCTCCTGGTTCTTAAACCAGGCTGCACAGGAGGATAGTTGCAAAGACTACCTTTAGCCTAAGGAGCTTATTTGCCTTGGGATCTTTCCACAGCCAGTGGACAGGGGTAAAATCCTCAGCCATATCTCAATGGGAGTTTATGGCGGGTGCTCTGAGTTGTCCCAGAGGAAATATTTTCTCTTCACTCTACAGGAAGCTGGGGAGAAAAGCACCCTGAGGCTACATCTAGTCTTTGTGAATGCCCCTGGAATTATTCTTATATGTGTTTGCAACAGCTGTCTCTGATAACCTGCAGTATGTTCTGAAATGAGAACAGCAAACAAAAATGGCAAAACCTTCTCTCCTAGGCTAACACTAGCCCCTCACCTCTTGTCAAAAGTTCAGGGGGCTTAATCTACACAAGCTCACAGGGGCAGTGCTGGTTGCAAAGCAGAACAAGCAGTCATTTATCCAGGCACAGCTGTTGCCTAATGCCAGAGGTCTGACAGTGGCTCCTGTGTGATGGAACGCGGGTCTGTTTTCAGACTCGTCTGATCACTGCTTATCTGTGACCTGCTGAACTTGCATCAAAAGCCCATCCTCTGTAAATTCTTTTTTTTCTAATTTCTTCTTTTTCTTCCACGCTAACTGCTAATCTGATATCTTACATAAGATTTTTTTACCGAATTTACTGGAGTTATTTTTTTTTTCCTTTTTTTTATACCAGTATTCTTCTTCTTAATTCTCAGTGTCCTTATTTTTCCCCACTTCACCTACTCCCACCTGTCTCGATGCCAGCTTCTGATTAATATATCTCCACATAAATTCAATTTAGCAACTAACAGTACTTTTTTAGGTCTGACCATATGACATCCACCTGGTCATTTCTGGTGCAGGGAGGGGAAATGAGGTAGAGAAAAGATGAATATTGTACTTTAAATGCTAGTCATCTACATTAGTCCTACTATTTTGTGTGGGCAACAGCTACACTGCTCCAGTTTATTTCCTTAAACTTTTAGAACAGTCACTACCCTTTTAAACATATTTTATAGCTGTAGCTCCATCAAATTAATTTAGAGGTTGCACCAGCCTAACTATACACACGTATACAGTGATATAGCTAATGTCATAGAAAATCTGAGCACAAAACCCTCTTAATTTCTGTGTACCACTAAACAGTTCCTGCCAGGCATGAATTAGCCCTGGTGTTAAGGCAGTACTGAAACCTGTGTGTATTTTTGGAGCAGAGCCAAATGTTCATATATAGTAAAAACTCTAGAAATTTTTACTACATGTATGTTTACATTAATAAAATTTATTCAAGCATGGTTGTTCAGAAAAGGCATATATGGCACAGAGTGAGCCTAAGGAGAGATGGAAAACTGGAATTCTTTAGCACTGACCAAGAACTATTCACATTTGCCTAATAGTGCAATAGAAATGAGTGCTGGTGGCACTAAATCCTCCACTCTTTAGAGAGTTTAAGGCCTGAATAAAAATGCTCCATAACCACTTTTTACCATCTACTCTGTGGTTTTGTTCTTTCATGAAGTTGAGTAATATATCACTATAAACTGGGGGGAGCAAATGAGTATAAATCAAGCTAAATCCAAGGGTTAATGAGATTAGTGGCAATCAGACCCATAGGCTATCTATAGCCTGACCACTCAGTCTTACGCCCTCAGGAGTTAAAAACAGGGCTATCACAAACACCAAAAATGCACGTGACTGGCCTCTACCTGAATTGCAAGCAAACCTTTGTGTTTCAAACACAGGAGCCCTGATGTCCAATAAAAACATGACAGCAAATAATGCAGAAAGAAAACATAGGAAGGTGCTCCAAGATGCTTTCAGGGCTTCTTCCCATGCTTAGGAGGGATAAGGGATTCTTACTGACAAATGAGATACATGTTGGGAAGCCCAGCTGTGAAAGCAGAGGTTGGTCCCTCCACTCCTCTCACCAGGTAGTTCAAAACTACCTTGATAATTAAAACTTTAAAAAATCATCTTAAAAAAATACGCAGTGAACATGATGCCTAATGTGGGGAAAACCAAATTGTCTGGGTCTTGGTTTTATTCTGGTGCACAGTGTTTCAGCATTTGAAATCATGCCATCTAGCACTTACAAGAACAGTTGTTATCAGCAAGCGTTATTGAATAGCAGACAGTTGGGCAAAGATGCTCATTTCCAATGTGACACTATTAGGTGGCAGAAGGCAAAGGCCTGGGAGGTGCTGGGAGTGTCAATACAGAAATAGGAGCAAGCAGTGCATGCTACAGTTGTTTTGGGGGTTTCAGCACTCATTAAAATGACTGCCCTGACAGCACTGGCTAAATGGGAATACGATGCAAGCTTTTTGCAAACTGTGAATTCATCCTAAAATAAAGCCTCCTTCCTGTATCTTGCTGGGAAAAGCACATTATGGACAAATATATTTAGCTTGAAATAGATCATGCAAGCAGTTAGAGAGAACGTATGGCCTTATCCCTATTATCTCATTTTGGATTTCTCCACGCTCTCTAGGGATGGTGGTCTGAACTCTTAATACTGACAAACTCTCGTTGACCTCAACAGAAAATTGCTCATCTCAAACACAGCTGAGCACAGCAGCCAGCTGCCTCTCGGTCAGCCAGTTGTTGCCACGCCGAGGCTGCAATCCTGCACGCAGCTGCAAGGCAGGCAACTGAGAGCGGGGTCAGTCCTCCAGCCTATTATGTGGTGGTTCCACAGGCTGTGGGAGTGAAAGCTCTGCTACAACAATGATCGTCAGTATCTTCTTTCATTGCTTTTAAATTGTTTTCTTCTCTTCCTCCCCCTCAACTAGCCATGGAGTCTTATTACTGCTTGATCCATCTGAACCCTAAGGCAAAGTTTTCAGCACTGGGCACACTCCTGCCGAGAGTTTTGTATGAATTATAAAGTCAGGGCATTCAAATAGTACATCAATTCCCTTCCCGCAGGCTGTCTTCATGAACACTTATTCATCTTGAAATGATGGTACGCTAAGAAGTCACTTAAGCTCTTAAGCTTCCCTGATCTCATGTCACAACTTGAAGAACCACCAAAAGAGAGAAGGAGAATGCTCGGAAAAGCATAGAAACAAAACCTGCAGTCAGAAACATTCCTGTTGCTGTAACTGCTGTTCAATAAAGAGATCACTCCCTGCACAGGTGAAGCATAACAGTATGTTCTGCAATATAACTCATAACAAATTTTCATTCAGTCCAACATTTTTGTCACCAAGATATTATTGCTGTGGTGACCTTGTTTTGAGAAAGCAGACAAACAAATAGAAAGCCCCTCTGTATGCACACTTCTAGAGACTGTAAAGGAAGAGAAGCAAATAGCAAAGAGGTATCCAGCTGTCTTCCACTGTGGGAGGACTGTTGGCTATTTCTGACAAACAGAGTATCTTTCTGGCGGAGATGTATCTTAAAAATTAATTTTTCCTGTCATTACGTTTAGCAGTATTTGTAGCCTTTATAAAACACTCTTGTATTTCAAAGATAACATTACCACATGAACACTAGCTGTGCACATCCAAAAAGCCTAAGCAGCACATTTCTTAGAGCCTTAAATCATGTCATCCAGGCCTGCTGGAGATTAGAGGCGCTTGCACAGCGGAGCAGCTAAGTGCAAGTCACCTGTAACGTTCTACCTGCTAAGTAAAAAGCAAACACTGGCAGGCTGGGCTGGAGCTGCAGGCACACAATGCTTGCTATGCCTCACTTCAGACGTATAGAATTGCTTCCCTTTCTCTCATGCCCTCTGCCACACGCCAGCAAGCAAACAGGAACATGGGAGCAGCTGACCGCTTCTGATGCCAAGGCACTGCATGCGGTGGACTGTAACAGCCTGTGCTCGCCAGCACTTCTCAAAGAAGAGGAGAAGGCAGTGTTCCTCTCCAGCCTTGTGTGAGGGTGGGGGAAGGAAGGGGGAGGGCAGCTGCTCTCGGTACTCTTTATCCTCTTGTGGGAGCTAAGCAGGGGAAGCCAGATTTGGGAATACATATGACTATGAGACCATGGCAGGGTGTCCCCTTCCACACAACACAGCAATTGCAGGAATGCTGTCAGAGCCACAATGGCAGCTCTTGATGCTGAGTTCACACACTTTGGGAAAGTGGGCAAGACGGAGGCACAGGAGCCTCTCTGCATTCTGATGCTGTTTCATCCCTTCCCAGGGCACAGTACAGTGGCTGGGACAGCCAAGGAAGCACACACACAGCAGAGGAGCTCTCAAAACCTCTTTGCCCTTCTCCTCACCAACGTGTTTTCTCCTGCTCACTCCTTTTGCTTACCAGTGGTTTCCAGGGGAAAGAGAAAAAGAAGAACAACAAGGGTCAGATACAACTTGCCATTTCCAGAGATTACACAGCACTGCTGCAGGGATCAGCAGGCACATGCGGGCCAGGCTCCTCTCCACAAGGACAGATCAGGGACACACAGAGAACCTGTAACTCCGATGAGGAGACTTCAGCTTGACATGTACATCCTGACTGAGTACTGGACATGCACACCCCAACTGAGTACCCCCTCCCCACGCCGCCCTAGCTCTGGGTCTGCAGAACCCCTGAGCGGCAGAGAATGGAGTCCACAAATTTCCATCATTCAGAGGCAGGTTATCAATTGTTTGAGGACCTGTCCATGTCAAGTTTGGTCCTATTTTCAGAGCTGTATAACGGCTGTTGACGACATCTGCCCACAACTGGCAGCAAGCATTGATGAGTACTGTAAGCAACTGATTTCCAAATGTACAGCCACGTGTCTCTTTTCCGCTCCAGGCAGCTGATAAAGATCCACTAATGGTAGTTGCTGTTCAATATGTTAAACAATTTTGGAGATTACAGTCCTCTCTTATGTAATCTTACATAAGGACTGAGAAATAAAACATGTAAAGAGCAGAATCTGAATGGCTAAACAGCAGGGGATCTGGAGCTCAACACAGGTATCACCATCTTGAAAGTCTTTTCTGAATATCCAAAGCCAGTAAAAAGACAACAGGAATAAAATTAATAAAATTCACCCTCTTTTAAATATAGACAAGAAACTTAAATAAGAGCTGCACCTCACCACAGAATCCCGTGTGATAATGCACTATCTGGTATTTAGCTAATTAGGTGTTCGGTTAATGAAATGGGAGGTAACTAAGCAAGTATGTTTTAATCCTAAGTAAAACCGAAACAAAACTGAACAAACAGCTCTAGCCTAGAGATTGCAAATGCATTGTTATGGGGATAAGTTCAGGTTGGAGAAAATACGTTGTTCTTCCCAATCAGCTACCACGTGGTGACACACGACATCTGACATTTTTTGCACACTGATTTATGAACTGTGACATGCTACTTCGGTCACAGTCTCCCCACATGTTGTATCAGCAGCTCCTGCTGTAAGTGTATTGCTTGTTGCTCCTAAGGAAGAGTGCATTCATTCATTATGGTTCATTCCTCATAACTCGTGCTCGAGTAGGGAAAGACAGAGTGAATGATTTAAAATGTTTAAAGTCTTGATGGCAGAGAGAGGAGAATGTAAAAAAAAAAAGATAAAAAGAAGGGAAAAGAAGCAAGAGTAGCAGAATGGAGAGCAGCAAAATGCAGAGCGGCTCTTTTGCTGTTTTCATTCATATTTATTACTGTCTGCTCTGTTCCATTCTTTATCTTCCTTTGCTGCATCATGTTATACTGCAAGCTTTAAGAACATTGTGTTCAGATAAAATGGCAAAAAGCCAACACATGTGAAACCTGAACATACCAGAGGGATTAACAATGTTCATGGGTGGAGGCTGTTTTTAGTAATGTGAGGATACCTCAGTAAGCTCCATAGCTACACAAAAAAGGTCAAAATCAGGAGAACGTCTGTCCTGTCTTTACTTCTGAGCATGAGGTATAGATGGCTCATAGATTTACAAAACTCAGTAAGTGATGGAGAGGTGAATTAGTTCTTAAGGGAGATGAGAAAATACTGGAAAAAAATCCACCAGTATTTACGCAAACTTTTTAATGATTTCTGTTTAGTTGTGTTCAGTTATTTCTATGTTTGTCCTTCATATTAATTCTAATTAACAAATTTCTAGTGGTTGGACTCACAGAAACTGAAATCATAGTGCAAATTATTCAGTGAAGAGTTTGGAATAATGCATTGGTAAAGACTGGATTCTTAAAGATAGAAGCAACTAAGGAAATTTCACCTCTGCTCTGCTGCTACACTACTTAAGAAGAAAAGGACTCATAACTGTTTGGGGGTTTTTTTCTATTAAAGAAGCTGTAATTCTGAAATTAGTTAACATTAAAATATTTTTCATGCTGGCCTTTATCAGCCTCTCAAATGGAAATCACAGCCTAAACATGCATATTCTATCAATAACTTGTCTTTTTTTTTCTATTTGCATTTTTTCCTTAAAATGCAAAATACCGGTTATTGTGCATTTCCTTGGCGGTAAGATCCACATCAAACTCCAGCCAAAAAAACAGATCAAAGCTCCTATCAGTGGCTTCATTTACAATGAAATATCACAGACAGAACAAATCCAAACACAGTACTTGCACCTATCCTCTTTTAAGCCCTGCAGAATAGCTCTGAAATATAAAGCAGACAGAATGTCCAAAAAGAGAGAAAGTAAGGAGAAAATAAAAAGACAACAAACAGGGGAAGATACACTGCATATTCTTCTAAAATGGTGATGACAATTTGATCATCTGGCTAGATTCAGTCAATTAAGAAAATGAGACTTTCACATGTTTACTACTGAGTTACTAAATGTGAGTAGATGCATTGCCACAGTAGCTGCTGACATTAGGCCAGCTGAGCTCTCCAGCTCTGTCACTCAGTGCTGCTGTTGCACACACGGGCACTGCGAGCCTCCTGCTTCACCCAGCAAGTGAATCTGTGTGCCTGGCCGGTGCTATACATGCAACCGAGTTCGTCATATTTTAGACACACTCCTTGAGACAGTGCTGGAGAGCTGGTAACCCTCAGTGTACAGATTCATACTCGACTGAGATTTCTAAAACAAGTGTTTTTTGTGGGGCAGACATTAATAGCAAAAATAAAATTCAATAAATAAAAAAATGTATTTAAAACATTTTGCTCTGGTCACACAGAGACACGGGGAGTTTAAAGAAGCTAACTTTCTGCTCCAAAGTATCTTTTCTATTAACAATTTTCTTTAAACTACCTCTGCAATTGTTATAATGTTCTTACAGTGCTCTTCCCCCTTCCACTTGCTGTGTTGTTTTCCATCACAAACAGTAAGTTGGCTGTCTGAATCTCTTCATTCACTGTGACATTATGTACTTAAGCCTAAGGCGCCAATGCCTTTTGAAAGGTTGCACAGGGTGGCAGTGCTTTGGTTCTAAGGACGAAATGAATTCAGAATTTCAATTATTTCTTGACCTGTGCTGATAATTTGCACTCTTTTTTCTCCACTCCTTCTAGGAGGGAGACATTCAGCTATCTGAATATTTATTCTGGAGGCAAATACAGCTTAGTTGCAAAAATAGCTGAATGTATATGGACGGTAGAACTTAATTATAACTGCTCTGTTCCATATGTGATTGATTGCCTCCAGTAAGGATACTTAAATGTAGCTGAGCTATTTGTATTGGAGGCAGTGGCTGCAGAGCAGTATCATTTGGAAGTCACCAGATGGCTGAGCTTTCTTAGTGCTCCTCTGAACGTGCCCCAGCAGACATCGTTATTATTTTAAAAGTCACTAATACTGCTTATTAGAATTCTGAAGTAACAGTTTTCCTCTGCTTCTGCAAACTTTTTGCTTTTCTGCCTACACTGAAGTCATGGTTTTCCTTCTCCCTCTCTCAGCGCTCTTTTGCTGAGTTGCCTTTTTAACTCATTCACCTAATAACATAGCATATATTTATATGTAACACCTATATATTTGCTGAGTGAGAAATAGAGGGTAAGGAAAAGTGTAAGGATAAAATGTCTCTTACATAGTCCCCTAAGACAGAGATTATTTTCTTTCTTCCCAGAGTGATAGCAAGAAGGAAGTTCACTGACTTCAACACAGGGGTTGAAATCAGCCCAATTAGCCTTAGAGGAACAGCACAGAAGGATTTTCACAGGAAGACATTCTAAAATGACACCTGGAACTTCATAGCACTGTATTTTGATGTTGATTAGTGTAATTAGTTTATACCAGTCATGACACTATCTCAAGTAATTTAAACATAATGTGCCCTGAAACTATAAACAATTAATTTGTCAATGATCTGGAGGATAGCTTTATGTGCAGCAACCCCTGAATAAAGTAAAGGAATGAAGTTATCAGAGAGTCTGAGCAGCAGAAGCCCTGCTGCTTTAAGAGATGTACATGTGGACATCCATTTCTAGACTTTACTTCTAAACCATCAAACATGTCCCTAAAATAACATTACACCAAACCACAGACTAATCAGAAGGGAATACTGGCAAATGCCATCACAATGTAGAGACCCTTCAGGTTTCTATGTAAGAGTAAGTAGTTCCATGCAGCTGTGAGTACGCAACTAGAACTGCTGACAGGGTAAATTATAGCCTACTCATGTTTCATCTCTCCAGTAAATTTCCTACTGGGAATAAGAAAATATTGGATAGCAATGGATTACAACATCAGGAGTTCTGAAAGCAGTCAGTGACACTCCAGAAGAACCCCTCTTGACTTAGTACACAAAGTCCAGACAAGAATGGTCCTGCTGGTATTTTGGAAAGATGTTGGCGTGTCATTTAGATATATTTTGATATTCTGTATTTCTATTTCAAAATACTGAAGTGACCATTGAGTTCTGAAAGGATGTACATCAAAAGTTGCAGGGTTTTTTCCTCACATTTTGACAATAAACATCACCACAGTATGATCTTTACGTGCCCCTTGCTCATCACAAGTCTATAGAGTATAAAATCCCACCTGATAATCAAAATAAAGCTTCATGGACAGAGAAAAGTGGTTACACAACCATAGAAATGGCACGCACCATATTAAGTTGATTTTTTTCCTTTTTTAAACATAAGAAAAGTAACTCCATTAGAAAACCATGTAAACATACTTACAATTAAAAAGGGACACAAATTCAAGCCTTGAATATGGCCTTGCAGGGTACTTCAGAGGTCAGCAGACAGAGGCGATCTTACATGGGAGATGATTGTCACCTCCACTTCTGTGCACTCAAGAGGGGAGTGCAACTCCCATGCTTTGGCTTTGATAGTAAATACACCATCATGGGCTGGAGGAGAACAATCTGTGAGCAGGAGGCCAAAAACCATGCGTGCAGTTGAGATACAAATGCTGTTTATGGAAGTCACCTTTTCTTGTTACAGAAAAGCACCGTGCCATGGGGAGTCTTCTGTAGTTCGTGTTTCTATACTGACCTAAACAATGTGTCCTTCAGAAGCCACTGCAGGAACCTGCTCCTTGGGTAGGATGAAAGGCAGGACTTTTGTAACTGCAGGAAGACTTCACTCCATTACAGCTATAGGAATAGTTGTCTGCCACATGTACTGTGTACAAGTGCTCATTTTAATTAAGTATTAATCTCCTCAAATGTCTTCACTAATCCTTGGTTCTCTTTCATAATACTCCCACAGACCAATCCAGGGTATTTTCTGGCACTGAAAAAGTCTTAACATTGCTGGATTTGGTCTGGTTTGGCAGGCTCCTGCATATCCATCTTCATCTTTTATTTTCTGAAAGAAATCTGCTACATATGGGAGGCAGAAAAACCCACCAGTGTTTGAGCATTAATTGAATGAGAACAGCAATTTGTGGATTTGAGAAATAGCAAAGGTGCCACTAGAGTGTGTAAGTGGGCAGCTGGCACAGTAGCTTTTGCCAACATTTGTGTCAACGTGGGAGTGCAGCAATATGGTAGCTGTTAACATTGTACTCAATAAACATCTCATCATATGTGAAGGTATGACTAGCCTTTTGGAGGAAGAAGCTGAGTGTTCTCTGCATCTGCGATGGGATTTTTTGTGTAATCCCAGCAAATGTCAGCAGGCCTTCATGGGTGTTTAAATACTGTATACATAAAACTGTTTTCTTGAAATCTAGTGTATAGGGAAAGAGTGAAATAATAGTGAAATCATCCACACATTGAATTATCCAGAGAAAAACAGTATAATGCTCAACATGGCACTTTTTCTCAGCTGACTTAAACATTGAGGAAAAACACAGAGGTCTGCTGCTGTCAAGTGCATGTGACAATTCTTTTTACCATGAGACTTGGTTTCTATGTGCTATATGAAGTACTTCAGTTATTTTCAACTTTTGTTGTTGTTGTTGTTGTTAGAAATAGGAAGGGTGTTAAAATTATTGTTTTAGGACCAAGGAAATTGTTTCTGTTTCACATGAATTTGATACATTTCACAACTATTGGAGTTAAAGAACAAAGACAATATTGTAGGTAAAAATGGCACTAAACCTCAGTGGGGTAGGTTTCTACAACTATTTCTCACGATGAGGTTTTCTCCTGTGGATCTCCTACAACCCTTACACAAAGATTCACTGCATTTTTCTATTAGGAAAAAAGTTATCTGGTGTTAGGTTTCTATCTTCTAGTCATGTTCTGTTTCCATTTTGCCTTGATATTTCCCTCTGTGAGGAGCATGCCTACCCTTCTTTCTCCACCTTCTTCAAAGGGCCTTCTTTCTGTGCCTCAGTCCACCAGTGCTACTCTTCCGAGCGTCATCCCTATACAACTACTCATTCTGAATAATTTCCAGAGCCCAATGCTCTATAATTGTGCCATATATGTTCCCTTAGAAGACAGTTCTCTAAAATAAAAATTTGTCATGACATCAACAACTGAAAGAGCCAAAACCACTGTGATTTTCAAGAAATTTTGTCTGTGAAGCTTTAAAAGCTTGGTTTACAGATGCAAATAGGAACAAACAAAGAACTGGCGCAAACTCGAAATACAAACTATAACACTTGAACTTTCAGTCCATTTCATTGAAAATGAACATACTAGATTTAATAAGGTGATATAAGCAGTTATTTATTTTCAGGACCTATGAAAACAACCTAAGTTAATCAACTCCTCATTTTTATTTCTTTCTGCATTGTGCACTAGTATCTTGCTGACAGCTTTTACATGAACCTCAGAATAAACATGCTTTTTAACACCAAGAAATTCTAAAATAAATGCAACAAAGTGTCCTATCAAGCCATTAGTAAAATTAGCTGGTTACTTGTGTAAAGAAAATTTTCCATTCAGTAGTAATGGTGCTTATCCACTCTCCAAACCAGCTTCCAAAATGAGGATTCTACCCACAAAACATCACCCATGTTTTTATTTTTATATTCAACAAATCATACGCTGACTTTTATGCAAGAATTTGGGAATTTAAGCAGTGGAGCAAGAAATGACAGTCTAAATGTCAGCTCTATTTCAAACTAAAATGACTTATTAAAGTTCTTTGGCTACAATGATGGACAAAATGCTTTTATATGCATAGGAAATCGAGTTTTAAAGTTTCACATGCAAACATAAGAAGGACCATTTACACTTACTTACTGGAAAAGTAATGACTTGCACATTCCCTAATAAAATACTTTCAAATAAGCCTCGTTAATGTAGCTATTTACATTCACAGTTATTGTCATATGCATAAAAAAGGAAGATACCTTCTCCACCCTATCCCAAGTGTAAAAGCTCGACATTTATATCTGTAGAGAAATGCCAAACCACAAGAATCCCTCACACCAAAAAACAAAACACAAAATTGCACCTTCTGAATTAAAATGAAATGTTGCTCCGGAAAGTGAGATATCAGCAGACTGATTTTAGCAGCAGGCAGCCAAGAAACACTATGGCAGAGGTGAGTGTAATTTTTTACTGCTAGTGTGGGGTTGGCTCACTGTCTGAGAGGAGTGAAGAGCTCATGGGGACGAGCTGGCCCCAGGAAGGACAGAGGGGCAGAGAGCCCAACCACCCTGCAAAGTCACCATTTATCTTCCAGCTGGACACCAAGGCTGTGTTTTAAGCTGCCTCATTGGTACTTACCAAAGAGGTGAGAGAAGAGCCTCCTGCAACCATCACCAGTCTGGCTGGACAGCAAAGAAGTTGAAGGATGAATCAACTCGTTCTCTCCCAGGGTGTTTCCAGTGTCCCAAGGACATGGGAAAGCCTCATCAGCCTGAATGCGTACCCCCACACATTGCTGAGAGATGGCTTAGATGTATCACTATATCTGCTGTTCACAGCTCTGGTTTCTCTTTTCAAGCAGATACTACCTAGTGAGTTAAGTCTGGCTTGTAGCCACTCCATGGATCCTGTCCTGCATGCAATGTTGTATGTTTTGTGCATTTGACAATGGCAGGATAAGGTTTATGCCATGGCTGTACTGGCCAGCTGTCTCCGGAATATATTCCAAGTACCAAACAAGTCTTAGGAGAGATGTCAATAGGGAAATACTGCAAAATAACATCTTGCATAGAAAGTACTCTGCCATGAAATACACAGTGTTATTTTGGACAAGTTTTCTTAATCAAGTAGTAAACAGTCTCATATCAAAATAAGGACAGCTGGAACTTAATACCCCACATAATGCTTTCCAATAAGAATTTAAATTAAAAAATAAAAAAATCAGTAAATCCAAGCATTCTGACCCATGTGAGATTCATGAAAATGGAAGGTTATATGCATGAATTCGACATAGAGTGTGGAAAATGTTGAGAAGTATATAAAGCCAAGTGCTGTTCACTCTTTGGTATTCAGTGAATCACTACTCTGGTGGGTTTTACAATCCTAAGGGGACTTGAAGCAAAACCACTTCAGCTGCACAGTAAAAGCACCTATTTCTCACACTAGGTGCCAAAAAACATAGTCTGACATCCCACCCAGTAGAACAGATCATTCTGCACATACATAAATAAATAAAACTCCACTCAGAAAACAAGCAACAAACAAGAAAACCTGTGTCCTTGAGCATCTGGGATCCAAAGGCATTCAAGTCGAAAAGAACATATCACATCTGAGCTTTGCCACATGTTAAAGAGCAGGTCTGACCATCCCATCAGAAGAGGACACTATCTCTTACATCTTACTCCCACACCATGTACTTCTCTCCTCCATAAATAAATAAATAAATAAATAAATTTATTTCATGGAAGCAGCCATAACCTTTTGGACAGATGGGAAATCTGACGGACTGAGATGTAGTGAATCTCTTCTATTCTGATTTCAAGAAGGGAAATTTTTGGTTTTGAAAGTTGTTGCTAGACAGTTTTCCAACTTCATGTCTTAGGAGAAGATCAGCAATGTAGAAGAATACAATTTTATGTTGTTAAGCTCTTGACACATGTGGAAACCAGACAAAAATACTTAATGTCCACAGGCTAAAAATTCAAAGAAAAATGCACATCAGATTTGCCTGTATAACATGGGTATTCCCACTCTTCTCTCTCAGACACTGCATACTCAGAATTCCATCAAGCCATTAATTCTACAATAAATTCTCCTCCTGCTCCCCACAGCATCACTATTCCCTATCTTGCACATATCTGAACTTCTCATTGAATTTCATTTTCCCTGCAGGCAGTAGGTTGTGTTCATCCAAGCTCCTCTGTCCTGGTTTCTCTGCTCTCATCACTTTCCCCTCCTAGTTGCTCAGCTCTTTTCTACCTCCCTTTCCTCCCTCTTTCCAGTCTCCCTCTGTCCCAGGACTGCCATACCTCATGCACAGGGTGACCAGCTGAGATCCTTGCTTGAGGAGGCACGCTCACTCACGCTGGAGATGGCAATTTCTCTGTGGGCCTTTCCTCTCACAGAGGGCTCTGCACTGCCCTCCTGGTGCTCCTCCTCCAGCTCCCACCAGTCCCCTCATTTGTGCAGAGGAGAGGTTTTGTTGAAAGTTGTGCTGGGGCCTCGTGCAGGGAATGGTCCTGCCCACTCTGGCCACTAGCCAAACACCAAAGACACCGAAGTGAAGGGTCAATAAGGGACCTGGGATGTTACTAATGCTATCCCAAAGTCACGCGGGTGTGAGCTGTGAGGTCTGAAGGCAGAATGTGTCCCCAGATCCCTTTGCAGTCAGCGCTCCTGGTGACCTCCCTCTCAGTACGCACACTCTCCCGGTCCCAGAACTGGAGAGGGTGAGCAGGGGAGAGGAGGAGGAGGAGGCTGCACAACCAGGCTTCCCCTGCCGCCACTGTCATCGTATTTGCATTGCAGGGAGATGATCTGGCTGCCTTTGTGGGGCCCTTTGGCAGGGGCCCAGCAGTCTTTCTGTGCCACTGCTCACATTGTACTGCAGGAGTATAAACACAGGCTTGTCCACAGCGCTCTCGGCAGCTCTGGAGGAAATCCATGACCGCCCAGTGTCAAGTAGGCCAGAGAAGCTGGGCTACTTTCTGCACACCAGCTACTGTCTGTATCCTAATTTCTTGTCTCTTGTAGGAATATGGAAATTTGTTGGTATCCGACAAATAGGACAAGGAAATATGATGGGACTGTGATAAGTATTCTTACTCAGAGTTTGATGCTACAAAATTGTCTTCAATGCTTCACTGATTCTAAAGACACAGACTGGGCAGTGTTTAACATTTCTCAGGACCATGCCAAGGTGCCACAGAGATAAATAAATGAGGCAGAAAATATGTAATGTTTGAGAAGGAGAAAAAAGAGCTACTCGTGTGTGGAGAAAAAATCTTTAAAAAACAGAGAAGACCATCTCAACCAATCCTCTCTCTACCCTACAAATATTCAAAAGCAGAAAAAATGTTATCAACACTTCACTCCCTCCTGCCTAATCTCTCTTTGACAGGGAGGATAATCCTGGAAAGCATAAAGACAAGATCTTTCATCTACCTGGAATTCTTAATACCCTACTGCTAGGCACTATATATAAGCTACCAGAGCATTATGCTGACTTTGCATAGATTTGAGTGACCACAAAAACTTCAAGGCCTGAGAAGATAAGAAATAGATCAGAAGAAAATCAGCAAGGTTGACTTTTTCCAAGCTTTGAGATCTCTAGACTGGGAAAAATTCAGCTGTGCTTCCTGAACTTAATGCACAGACTTGAAACCCTCTGGCCTGCCTTGTTGAGCATTTTGCCTCCTACAGGTGCAACACAGGCACTGGTCTAGTCTTCTACAAATACTGGATGTCAAACTTCCCTTGGGTCCCATCACGTACAGACCAAGGGCTAATGTTGCTCCTACACTATACTCTGTGGAAATTCCAGTAGCTTTAACAGAAGCTGGTGTATGTGTTATAGCCCCAAATTATGTTTTTTCATTTCCTCTGTTATCACTTAAGCAGAGTTGCTTTGCCTACAAGGAAAATCCTTCCTGAACACAGAACCTGAAATCTAGGAAAGCATGGGTGTGCCAGCAGGACCTCCGTCTGCTCTCCTTTGCCAATCCCACAATGGAGCGGGCAAAGGAGTGAAGCACACATGCTGACATACTGTAAGACAGTGCTTTAGTTGTCTGTAAAGCAGAACTCTCGGAAGACTTGGAAGCTGATGTAAATTATCTCTATTCTATGGTCTTCAATGAAGCTAGACAAATTTATACCCACAGAGAAAGTAATCCTTACTGCAGTAGTGTACTACTGTACAAAGAAATATAGTTACAAAATTGCATTGCAAATAAGGATAAAAGAAAAAGAATCTTTCTCTTTCCTAAAAGCTGTTACCCCATCAGATTTCTACAAGACTATAAAAGTTCAGGCTATAGACTTTATTCTCTCTACCTTCCCTCTGAAATTAACATAGTTTTAAACAACTCCAACCTTTATATTTTTTCCTATTTCCTGTTCTGCATTTAATTTTTAACAGGAAATTAAATATGTACTCTGATTAAAAAATCAATTTCCTTTTGAATTACCTAAATGTTAAAATTGCACTTCAGCGGCAAAGAGATGGCGTGCTGAAGAACAGAGCCATCTACAGAAACCTTTTTGATAATGGTGTCCTTCTTTCAAATCCAAACATTTCCTTGATGTAGAATACAAATTGAGCTCTAGTGTATAAGTCAGCTAGGATTTCAAAGTTGGCCTTTATACTTTGCCATTAATTAATTCCGTCCAAGAAATTCAAACAAAGATACAAACAAAAAAGTTCTCTAAATACGTTACATAAGGCATTCAGAATATTCCAATTCATTCCCCTCCAGGAACACAGCAGAGTCAAAGAATAGTGTACACAGCATGTTTAGACTGTATAAAAAGCACTAGAAACTGTAAGAATAGTTTAAAACCCATTTATTTAAAGATCTCCATTATAAGAGCTATTGTAGAGTATTTGTTAATCAATCTACACTTCTGAGCTCTAAACAATTGCAGGCTTAATGAAGTGTACTTTTCTTCACTTTCAGACACAGGAACAAAGAGTTTCCTTTTAAAAGGAAGGAAATGAAAGCAGAAGGCAGAATACCTCTTCCAAAAATTACTGGAGTTTCTGAGAAATTTGAATATTTAATAGAACATCAGAAACTCTTATTTGGGATCTTTTTTCTTTAGGGGGAAAAAGATCTGAGAGAGAGACTTTCTTTCCCAATACACCCCACGTACAACTTTAAGTTGGGTGGGATGAGCATTCTCTCTGATACAATGAAGAAAGCCTCCCAAAATCTGGCAGGGAAAACTCATACAACTTAATCCAAAATTTCTTTACTCTCATTTTGCTGCAACTATCACAACAGAGCTAAAACAGAAGTTGAGAACTGGGGTCAGTCGTCAGTCAGTACAGAGAGACCTTTAAAGCTGAGCAATCAAAATATTTTTTGCTGGGAAGTAAGCAACACAGCATGGAGCAAGAGCACAGCAGATATGTCTATTCAAGCTAAAAGTAAACTTAGGGCTGTCATATTCTCAAGATTTACTTAGTTCAACTTGCACAGAAACACAAGGGGAACCTTATTCCCTAATATCTTTGGCATAAAACTTACTAGTATTCACTCACCTGAAAAACAGATCTGGTAGAGAGGGGTAGAGGCAGAGTTACAAGTGCTATGTCACACCCAAAACCAAAATGAAAATTAGACTTTGTTGTGTTCCCCACTACTCCACAAAGCACAGATGCCATCTCCTTCCTTGTCCCTCCTGCAGTGTTGTGACAATCTCTTATAAAAGGCCACAGAGCAACGTTGATACCACACAGTGCTACAAGCACCATTAACTTCTGTGAGGCTTCCCAAGCCCATTATCTCCTACATTTAGCTCTTTATTCTTTCCAGCCCAACTCACAAAGAATCAATTTCTGGCAGCTCCTTAATTGTCCTCAAATCTTATATGATTGTAATTTTTGTGTAGCTCATCTGATTATTTTCTTGTAATTTTATTTGCTGTGCAGTGAGAACTAGAAAAATCCTACAATGAACTGTATAATTTATATTACCTGATTTCTAGCACTCAATTGCAAACATGCAGCATGAGAAAAGAGATATCTGGCATTCTTTTGGTTTTTATTCAGGGGTAGACCTACAGTAATGGACAATCTTAGTAAGGTTTTAGGTTACAATGACTTGCAGCATTTCCTAGGACTGCTTCAGAAGGTGTAATACCTGTAAGGGGCACAGAGGTTAACTCTAGTGCCCATATGGGCATAGAGTAGCATACAGATTCCTATTTTTTTAAATAATTTTTATGATTACTGAGACCTATGGATCATTATATTTCCATCACGCAAATTTTGAGGCCTTTTAGTTTTTAACATACATTCTCGTTAGTGCAATCTGTTTAAATATTCATTGATGCCCTTTAGGCACTGAACAACCTGCACTGAAAGGCATAGAAAAAAATATTCCCTTACATATTGCAGGAATTGGCTACTGGGAACAATCTGAACCCAAACCAAGAGAAGATCAATGATTTTCCTCTTTTCTCCCCGTAATAAGTTCCAAATGCCCTGACCCAGCCTTCATGATTCATCCTTTCTATTCCACCTGAAAACTGACAATGCAACTAAAACCATACTGTGACACATGCCTGAACGTTCTACCCCCTTCACTTAAATAAACCATACCCAAACTAAGCTGGTATCTGCGATCTTGTAGTTTATCTATCCAAATAGCTTTGTGGTCTCTCATTCAAGAATTTGGACTTTCTCTGAGGCACATGGCTTGGGAATTAATCTGACATAATATAGAGCTGTTTGTTACATAATTGCCAAACTTCATCTCATCTTTCATGAGAAAACAAGAACTCTCTGCTACTTCTGCCTGTCACACTCGGTCTAAATATCACTGTCATCTTCTGCCTTTGCTATGGGTTAATCTGTCTATTCTTTGCACTTGATAAAGACAAGAAATTGTTGCCCGACTTATTGCCTGGAAAGTTGGTGCCATGTCTCTTTGTATTTGCTGCCTGATAAAAAGACAAATGGCTTCAGGAAATACGACTAATAGCCACAAGGATTTTGTGAAGGATAGACAAAACCACCTGTGAGTAGCAATGAAATGTTGATTTTGATGGGACATGATCAAGTAGGAGTTGTAACCTCAAGTCAGGAGCAAGCTAAAAAGTGTTCATGAAACCATAGGAGCTTTTGATATTAACATGGGGTTTAGAGGAAAGAGGAAATTCCAGTTTTCTTAAGGAAACAAAATCCATCTGATCCCACACAGCGCTGCAGTGTATAGCCAGATATTCAGGCATGAAAAGCAGGCTGCACCATTTGTCCACAAAAAGCAGTATCATGAGGAAAATTTGTATTTTTATTGTGACTACAATTTATAGATTCCATAGTCTGGTGTGGTGACAGACAAATACTTTTGCAGCGTAGTGTGGGATGATTGCCAGTTATGCTAAGGGCTCTGTAAGGAAGGTTTCCATGACAGCATTCTGTGTATCATTGGTATTTTGGAAATAACATTTAGTTTTGATCTCTGACTTCTACAGATTTTTCTGTTCCCATGAAACATTATATTTGAGCAGAAAAAAAGCCAGAGTTACCATGCATATTTTACAGACAGCCTGGAATGCCTGGAAGTGATATTCCGGTGATAAACAGTACAACTATATGACAAACCACAGAGCTATTTGGTACATGCACCTGTTAAACACCTTTAATTATCTTTTCTACACTCTGGCCAGCAACCATTCTGTCTCAGGACTTACTCTGAAGTTTTCTACTGTTGAACAGGTTCAGACCTGTTGTCTACATTAAGATACAGACCTTTTCTTGAAAATGAAATCTGCCTCAAAGCTCGAGAGAAGTTAGTTTCAATCCTGGGTCTAAATAAATAAATAAATAAATAAATAAATAAATAAATAAATAAATGTTTTTCTAGACATTAAAATGTGATGGCTTTTAAAGCACAGCATCTTGCTACACAGAGCTGAGGATGTGTTTAACACTGAACAAGAGGGAAGAGTTGGGGCAGGAAGGGCCTTAAAAAAACTTCACATTCAGATGTTCCTGAAAGTTGTTCCAAGTAGGTTTTTAATCTGTTTTGCAGCTGTCTTATTCCTCCACATTTGGACAGGGATTTTCCAAGGTGTCTGAAAGAGCTAGCTGTCCAGTTCTTTTTGAGTTTCAGTAGCATTCCACCTCTTAACTCTGATGTGCAGCTCTGAAGGCTATGAGACATGAAACATACCCTCCGTACATGAGTTTAAACTAACACTGAGTATTTGTGATTTTTCAAGGACAAGGCCAAACTACAGATCTTATCTGCAATGGAGGCATAGGTCCTGCCTAACTTTCTGCTAGTTTGGAACTAGAGACTTTTCTAAATTCACCTGTGACTCTGATAAAGCAAACTACATTATCACGTTATGCACATCTGTTGTAAGCATGTGTGTACAATTTACTTACAATAAAATATCTAACTAGTTGCAATCTCCTTAAGGAGCTTTTCTCTTAATCCATTTGAATTTCGAAGCATAGCTAAAATTGCAGGAGGATTTTAATAGTATACAAGATTTGAGCTTGGATAAGTGATCCGTATGGATTCTTAATCTTTTGTGGGCAACCAGTACTTCTTCATCAGTGTAAAAAAGAATTCAGTAATAAACACAAAGAATGGGTGACGTTAGAAATGCATGGATTTTCCAGTATGTTTGGAGGTACGGCACACAAAATTCCCTCTGATGAGGGAAAGAAGATGTGCTGTTTCCAAAATGCAACTTTTATTAACTGATTTAGCCACATTTCTTACAGCATTATGAGAAAAATCTGAAGGTGTGCTGAATGAGCAGTACAGCATTTCTCAGCTACTCTCAGGGACAGAGAAGAGACCTAGCCACACACTCTATTCCTAAAGTAAATCCCGATGTGTTTTTATGTATAAATGTCAGTCAGGAGCATTCACCACTGATGTCCTACTTTCATGCATGCTTCTTCATTTCAAGCTCCAAGTAACCCAATAAAATATACCACTGTATCGTCCTGCCCCATGCCAGGAGAGCAGTTTTGCTGGGGCATGGTATGGAAACGAATCTTTTGTTCCTGTTTTGAAGAATGTACAGATCTAACTTGTGAAAAACTTATGTGTAAAGGATGACCTGATACCCTTTGATAACACATAGCATGAAATTAGAGCTTCTACTGGAATCAACAAGAGCAAGATGTGCTGGTGGCATCATAGACAACCCAAAGCAGCACTTATGTTGTGCTGACCTGTGGTACTGCCTACCACAGTAAGAATTTGACAGACCAGGGCTAAGAGAGAGTCAAAGGCCCTTGGCATAGCCCTAGTGGAGTGAGTACTACACGTGATAGTAATTCGTCTGTCTCTTTAAATTTACAGCAAGAGAAGGGGTGAGATAAATGCCTGAGGTAGTTCAACATAGTTGAAGTAAGGAGAGGCTAAGTTTGTTAAAGCGAATTACGTTATCCGATGCTAGAGGAAAGCAACACCTAATATTCTTTAGGGTCAGGTAAAATGCTCAAGAGAGATGCTTGGTTTTGGTAGCTTTTTTCTTCCAAAGGAAAGGGTGTGGGGGTTTCTGAACTTGTAGCCAGATCTGCTTTGCTGTTCACCTGATTTCTACCCACAAGCCTCATCTTACAGAATTGTTCCATGTTCTTTGCATAAGGTCTTAAAAGAAGTTTGACCTGAGGTAAGATACATGATCTTCCATTTTTGAGGAATGCTGGTATTCACAAGAACAGGCAGTGGTAAAATAGTTGATGAGATGTCCCTGAAATCTGTGTTATGGTCCTGCAGGTAGTGCTGTACTTTGCTACGTCAGTGTATTTATAAAGTGCAGAGCAGCATTCACTTCCATACCTACGGTTTGTTATTTTACAGGAAAGAGCAAATGAAGAGGGAGAAAAATGTTGCTCAACCATTCTCACCAGGCTTTTGTCTATTCTTTGAAAGTCATCCCTATCCTTGTCTTAAGGATAGCCATTTTTAGGGGAAAATGCATGTAGGCATTTGTAGGCTCTTTGGGATACAACAAACTGAAGAACTTCCCTAGCAAGCATGCACTCTGAGCCCTTGGAAAGGGCTTGCACTTCGCCCTTCATCCCCAGCTCCAGAGACCCTTCTCACACATGCATGTGATATGTTACATGCCCTACAAATCTGACAACTGGCTTTTCTCTGTTCCACAGTCCTCTTTGTAATATTACTTTGGAAAACACCCTGAGAAGACAAACAAAAACCTACAGTCAAGAGCAAAATAACACTCTGCCAATAGCAAGTTTTGGTGATAAAGTATTCCCAACCCAGACAAGCTGGATATACATTATGTTCAAGGCAAAGTCACAAATAAAAATGAAGTATGAATTAACAAGCTGTGAAGGAAGCCAAAGACGATTTTGGATTTTCTGCTTTTCTGGATACCCTGGTGCTTGACAAACTTTTGAGCCGTAAGAGGCTGCCTTACCTGCACTGGCTCTTCTGCACAGGGAAGGCTAAAGGAAAGCTGCAGAGGGCAGGTACAGCTAGCATCCACAGGCAAAAAGAGCAGCACATTTCAACAAATCAGAGCATGTAAGCGTACAAAGCGTTTAGATACCTGACTTTAAAAATTCACTGTCACAGGAAAGTGAAGATATATGTTATCTTAGGATGAATTTTACTTCTCCTCAGAATGTGTGGGCAGCATAGGCCCTGTTATTGAGTACTTGGCACATTTCCCTAAAATCACAACCTTAAACTGCAAAGTATGCCAAATATTTCTTCAGATCAGAGATGGGATTCCCTTCTACGTTTATTTTTTCCTTTTTCTTACCAATGAAAAGTGCAATGAACACTTGAGCTGTAGAAAATACCTTGTAAAACTCCAGCTTTCAAACAGACCCCAGTTTATAGAAACTGGTAAAGTCCTATGGCTCCCTACTTGTTTTGCCTCCTCTGCCTGGCTGCAACGAGAGCTGGCTATGTCCTATCTGATGCCTACAATTCACTCATCAGCAGCTATTCTGTTTTGGTTTTTTTTTTTTCAAAAGAGAATACCATGCAGCTCTAATCAGAATTGATGTAGATCAATATGAGCTTTTTTCCCCGCTATATTTAAAGGAATTCTTTCATTATATTTAAAGGGACACGTTATTGATTTGTGTATCAACTTTTAGCACACGTACTTTCTGTTTTGTCTGCAATCTGCTATAATGCACAATGGATACGTAGATCCCAACGTCATTTGGTACAAAGAGAGCAATACCAGGAAGATGATTAAGCAACTACATTGGCATAAGACATTTTTATTTTATGTTGGCTTCCAGTTTGTAGAATGTGGAGACCTCTGCTTGAACACAATGAAATAAGTCAGTGCCCTGCAAAAATCATCAAATCTGAACATCCTTTCTTTCAAGGGTTTTATAACATGGATGCTTACTGGAGTTAAACACGATGTGCTTTTTCTAGATATTTAAAAATAAGTTAAAATTAAAAGCTAATTTATCTTGTAGTGTTAATAATTAGTTGAAACCAACAAAGAGCTGGTTAAAAACCAAAAGCCACATACTGTGCCTCCATATATCCTTTCCTTAATATGCATTTTTCTTCTTGTTTTTTTTTTAAACAATGTGGTTTGATTATACATCTGACATGAGCTGATCACTAGAGTCAGGAGTTAGGTAGGATTCTCCTCACTGGCTACATATGGACACATATACATTAGAGATTTCTTCTAACAAGTACCTAGGCTCCCTCTACAGTCAATGCAGTAGGACAGACACCTCACTCTACCCCATCCTCATCTAGGGATCTTCTCCAATGACCAGCTCCATCTACATGACTGACTTTGGCTACATACCTGAAACTCCTAAAGCCAAATACAGAAGACTTGAATCCCAGTTGCAGTGAATGCTGTAGATTTTACTTACAATCAACTCTGCTTAATTTCACAGGTTTGACAAACCTGGCTTCAGCGATTCATTACAGCAAACTTCCGTGAGATTAGTGCATTCTTACAGTCAGGCAGATGCAAAAGGGACTTGCTGAATCATGCCCTCAGTCAAAAAGATGGTCACTTGTTAAAGCTCGTATAAATCATATGCCATCCTTAACAGGATTAATTACCACAGTATTAAGGATGAAGAGCAAACCTACAACTATAGTGCCTCTAATGTATGAGAGGGCCTTTTAACACCTTTGACCTTTCCTACTCCCAGTTAGGGGGCAGAAATACCATTCAGATTTACTTCTACATGGAAACAAGGAAAAGGAACATGAAGAATTAGTAAATATGAATGACAGTATGATTGTTCACTATGGAAGCGTCATCACTCGTTAATAATAAATTTTTTCCAGAGTATAAAATTTATCCATTATATGTGTTCTGCATACTAGCAATGTTGGAGTTTGGGTCAAAGAACTCCAGTTTTACTTTTGCTATGTGAATAAAAATAGTATCCTATGTGAATGACTCACTGCTGTTGTATAAGCTTGTAAGCATCTTTGCGTGAAAGATGAAAGCACTTTAGGTGAGCCCACTTGAACCAATGCTATTCTCTCAAGCTTGAGGACATTGTTCTGAAGAAGACAGACAGCTCAGACAAGTTGTGGCTGCTCCTCCCTGGTAGTGTTCAAGGCCAGGCTGGATGGGGCTTGGAGCAACCTGGTCTAATGGGAGATGTCCCTGCCCATGGCAGGGAGGTGGAACTAGGTGATCTTTAAGGTCCCTTCCAACCCAAATCATTCTGTGATTCTATGATTCTGTGACATGCAACAAAATTTGAGCTATTGTGTTACTGGAAAAAAGAAGTCCATCAAAGGTCAGCTAAGAAGTATTCTTTGCTCCAATACACAATTCAGCTTGGCCATGGAAATGCCTCTGGTTAGGATTCCTTTTTGAATTTTGACTCCAGTTATACAGCTGTCTTGAGGGCAGGTGTGGTCATTCAAAACTCATTTTAGGGAAGTGGTAGGCCTGAAACATCCACTGCTTGGGCTGCTGGAGGTGGAGAGGAGCTGCCCTGGCAGCCCACAGATGCCCTGTATGCCAGGTCCTGTGCCCTGAGATCCTCTTCTGCTTTCTGTGGCTACTGGCCGTGCCCCCATGTACGGCCTGATGCATCTAGTGGAGCTGCTTGGCTGGTAGGACATCACAGGTTGTGTGTAGGGAGCCTGGGAAGTGGAGAGGTCTAAAAGAGTCCCGTTTGTAAGAACTGGTACACTCCCTTGTCACAAGATTGAAAGTACATATGGCTTTCATAAACTTAGGGCTATTATTTCTGGCACTGGTTCCTACTCTCTCACCAATCCTGAAAACGATATTAGCAGGTACTGCACGATTTCAGCAATCACAGTCAAATAGAAAAGATCTTGCAAAAATTTATCATCTTTCACATGCTGACACGCCTAAGAGACAACACAAGAAAGGCACAAGAAACTTGAGAAACGAGACTTGTTTACAAGGCCCTTATTCTTTAGTCACCCAGGACAATGTGTTTCTCTGTTGGCTTTGCTTCCCTGGGCAACTGTGGTGAAGCTGGAACACTTCCTTCATGCAGCCCAAACGCCAGTTTCCATTTTGTAGAGCTACACGATTCGATTTGCTTTGGTGGTTCAAAAGTTCAATGGGGAAGAGCTCCCGTGGAGAGGAGAGCGTGAGCAGCTCACACTAACAAATGGGTGCTTGCCTTGGAAAACAGCACATGTCTGTTCGTGTGCATCCAAACTGCAGGCTGCTAAAGCATCCCACCGCGAGCGAGCCTGGCAGGGGAAACGACTACAGACCTTTGAGTCAACAGGAGTAACACCAACAGGAGCCAGAAAAAACATTTTGCTGTTTAAAAGGAAATTGTTATATAGTACTTGATAAAGTTTATTGTACCAGTTCTTGGAATTGGGAGGGAAAACAGTACCCAGTTGTTTGAGGAAAGCATTCAGATGTAAAATCTGACCTCAGCTCCACGTTGTTGTTGTGACAGGAGAGAGACGAAAGGATACACAAACCCCATTGCTGAGAAAGGAGAAAGAAAAGCTGGTAGCTGAAAGAATCCCAGCTGCTACATAAGGACAGTCACAGTGTGTGAGTCCAAAGGGAATCACCCACGTCCAAGTCCATGTCAAAAATTCGTACAAAGGCAGCAGTACTTGGGAGGTTTCAAATATTGTGCCTTGCTAAAGTCCAGCAAAATCAGTTTCAGACTAAATGAATAAATGTAAAACATACTATTACAGAATCACAGAATCTAAGGGGTTGGAAGGGACCTCGAAAGATCATCTAGTCCACCCCCCCTGCCAGAGCAGGGTCATCTAGAGTACATTTTTCTCAGTATTCTTTTTCACAAAATGAGCAGGTCAAAGCACTGTTATTCCACAAACATTATACGCCACAAAGACATACTTTCCTCAAAAATAAAGTGTCCTTCCCTGCTCTTAGTGGAGTCAGAGACCTCACTGGCACTAAGGGAGATGAATTAGACCTATACAGTAAGCACAGATAAGAATTTTTCCACACCAGTCTCCTACATTTACCTGGCATCTCTCATCCTGAAGGGTTTGAAAGATCTTTAACATGATCTGCAGCATTAACAGGACCATTCAGCTACCAATATACACAAACTTTTCTATCATACCACATCAACAGCCAACCCCTCTACCTGGAAATGCCTCTGTGTGGTGGGACAGGAGAGCTCCCAACACACTGGCACGCCACTCCGGCGGGCAAAGAGCCTGGCAGTGAGTCCTCCCAGTACGCACACTGCCAGCTCTGCCCCCAGCACTTGCTTTGGCTTCGCAGAAAGCCCCCTAGCAACCTCACTCTCTTAAATTTTACTTGCCAAGATATTTTACATACAAACCCTCAACACTCTCCTGCACACACCTCACTGCTTGGGGGAAAAAGCATGTGCATGGCAGATGTTCGCCACACTGCCCCGCAGCTCCTGGAGGCACTCAGGAAGGGAGAAGGGGATGGAGGTGTGCAAATCCACATCACCCAGCAGGCAAAGATGTCCCTGGTGCTATAGAATCCGTCTGCCCGATCAAAGGTACACTGGAGCCCAGCTAACTATAGGACTCTTCTGAAGAACCTCTTCCTGCACTCGGTTGATAGACAAACTGCATGGAACGGTACATCCTGGAGCACCACGTCGTGCATAAGCTACCAAAGAGCCTGCACAACCTGCCAAGCTTGAACAGACCCAAAGAAATGATTCAGAGCTGAAGTTACCCGTAGGGCTCTCCTAGCCTTTTGAGCCCTGTGCTTAAAATGTCTATGATCTCTTTTTTTTTCTTTCCTCTAACATAATACAAGAAAATGTGAATGATGAAGCCAGATGCTAGCAGAGAATATTGTGAGGTCAAAGTGTTTTATACATTGTGGTTGGAAAAAAAAAGCAGTTACTAAACTCTGTGGTTTACATAAAGTGCTTTTAGTGTTATTTTTTAAAGGCACACCAGTCCTAGAAATATTCAATTTGGGTGGTCAGTATTTTTATTTCAGTCACAAGCAACTGGTGGAAAATAGGAACAGACAGGCCATGAAAGCTTAAGCCTACCTTTGGCTGTTTTTCTGGCAAGAAATCACTGCTCAGCCTGAAAATGCTGCCATAGTCTGCAAGAAGAAAACTGGCTGAAAAGGTATCACAGAGAATGTGTCAGTTTCAATGTATGAGGCCTTTATCATAAGGGAGAACTAAGAAAAAAGTCCAAAGCCACTGAAGGCATTGTGGCAGCATTTTTTTTTCCCCAGACAGTAATAGAACTCCTGCATGTTGATATTTGTGGTTTATTATGTGCCTGTGCATCAGGAGCATGTGAATTTTAATTTGTAATGCTTCAGACACAGGACAGAAAACCTGAGTGCCAAGGACAGGTTTTATTTCTGCTCTGAAACTGCCTTTTCTGTTGGCTTGAGATTGTTGAGGAATGGCCCTCAAATCCTGGAATGATAATCTGTGTTCTTGTATCAAACAAGCTGCAAATACATAAAGAGGAAAATTACGTCAGAAGCCACCTTTAGCCGCTTTACTCACTTTCAATTTTTTTCCCCAAAACTGTACAAATAAAAACAAATATAAATGTTTCTAACAGTAAGGAGAGCAAAACCCTTGCGAAATTACCCAGGAAAGAAATGCTGCAGTGTTTAAAGAGAAGCTTAAACAAACATATCAAAAACGTGTTTAAACCTGCAGGTGCTCAGCTGGAGCTGGTACTTCGCAGCTGGGGAGACATGGGACAGCTGTAAAAGCTGTCAGGGTGGCACTTGAAGGTGAAAGAGCCCAACATCTCCTCTTGTATGTTTGCCAAGGCAGGAGCTTTGGCTTATGTGCTGGGGGAAGTCCCAGAACTGAGCCCCTAACCAGCCTAACCTGAAAGCTTAGCTCTATGAAGATGTATATTGCTCATTATAACAATAAAAACCTTAAAGAGAATAAAAGGAGAAGCACCACCACCCAGCATAAGACATGGGGTGTTAAAAAGCTTTGTAGGTCCAATCAGGTTCAAACCAATGTTTAGCTACTTAGCTGAAGAAATTGGTCTTCCTGCTTTCTTGTTTTGAGTATTCATATTTCTTCAGTTGCAACTCAATTACTTGTCTGAATAACATGTCATCTCCTTCCATGGTTGTGTTCCAAGAAAAAGAAGGATTGTGTATGGGAAGAACTAAATGACTCTACCTCGCCCTCAAAATCTTTCACCTAAAGACCTGATTGCATGTGAGAGGTGCCTAATGCACACAGGCAGCCATTTTCTGCTCTCACAAACACAGCCATAACTGCGTGGTTTCTAGAATTCAGCTGTGTTTGATTCATTGTAAATAGTGCTGAGTTCCTTCCTCTGCCTGCAAAGGGACAGTTCAGTGTCCTCATTTTCACTATTAGAATGTTTTTGAAAAACTCCTCATTATTTAGCACTTTGAAAGCATGCCGTCTCTCCAAGCATAAAATGCTGGCACTGATGAACCCTGTGGGTTTTTATACAGTAAATTGATCAGATTATTTTGTTTAAAGCTATTGTTCTAAATACAATCAGAGATTTTTTGGCTCTTGGTGTGTGTTCATTTTGGCCACATCACAGCTAAAATTCTGACTTGAAGCCCGTATAAATATTTGCCCTTTTAGCCTTTATTTTGCTTCCAATCATATTCGTAGAGTTTGTTAGATTGCTTTTTTAAAGAAGTACTCATAAATCAGATTAAATAGATCACTTTGCTACACAGTTTTGCCAGGAATCTCTGTTCTGCAGAGCAAGATATTATTGCCAGATTTTTCCTGCAACCTCTGTAAACATTTACTTGACTGTCCTGTAATTGCTTTGACATGCATTTTTGTGCACAAGCTAGCTATTCTCCATTAATTTTATTAGCAGGAAAATTCTGCATAATGTTTGAACTCCATAAAGTTGTACACTCGTTCTCGTTTATTTAAATACCCCAATCAGTCTTAGCAAATTCAGTGCAGTGCTTCATAAACAGACTAACCTCCATCTGTCAAAGTGAGCCCTGCAATGAAACACCAGTAAGTTTTAGGAGCGCACCCCAAGCCTGTTCAGAAAAGATTCATTTCAGTCTTGAAGCTCATGCACCTCTGACACCGGTTTATTCAGGATGTTCACTTCTAGGGGCAGATTTTGGTTTCAAATTTGGATGAAACAAATGGTTGGCAAGTCCATTTATGTCTAGTTTAGAAAAAGAGAGGTCATGTTTTTCTGAACGAAACCAAAATGCAGTTGTGGATCAACTTTAGCTTGTGGACTCTCTCCCCACATTCACACGTGTGCTTTGGCAAATGTATTTTGTAGTGAATTAACTAAAGACAATAATATAGAGCCTTTTAACTCAGTGTTGCTGGTTCAGATGAATAATTTTTCAGTGTATTCATAGTGGCAGGCATTCTCTTTCACAGTGTATGTAGCAAAAGTTAGCATTTACTGAGATGTGAAGCCTGCACGCTGCAATGCTGTAATGTTTCTGAGAGATGGGCGAAGGCAGGAGAGGGGAAGGGACAACAAGCACCCGCAGAGAGCTCCCAGCCTGTGGCCAGGTAAAGCTCCCAGTCCACACGCACCATGGGTGGTTTATGTAAGATGTAGCACATTATTTGAGACCACTCATTTTAAAAATATTGACACCGAAATTTATCATAATTTTTATGAATTACTGCCTGCCTCGCCAATTTCTGCCGTAGTCAGTCAATGGTTCTGGAATGACAAAAATAGTCTCAGCGCAATAGATGGTTTATTGTGGTCAGGACTGAAACACTGGAAAACCTACAGTACTGCTAATTCAGTGCAGCTGCTGTGCAAAAGCACACATGACTTTGCTAACCTGGCTTTGGACTCAAAAACGCAGGGCCTTTCAGAAGACAAATCCCCAAATCAAAATGTGAGAACTAATATACCACAAATATCTTCTGCCATATCACAATGCGTATCAGGAGGTATCTGAGATTCTCCAATGCATCACTCCAAATCCTTTTCAGTGTCTTTGCTTTGAAAATACTTTTTTAAAGAAATCTAAGTTTACATTGTCAGAAGACACTCCATTTTTACCAGAGGTTTGAGGAGAGAGAAGGAATTTATCTTATTTAAAGGATATTTAAATTTTTATCTTTCTTAAAGAAATTATTTTTATCTTATCACAGAATCACAGAATCTAAGGGGTTGGAAGGGACCTCGAAAGATCATCTAGTCCACCCCCCCTGCCAGAGCAGGGTCACCTAGAGTACATCACACAGGAATGCATCCAGGCGGGTTTTGAATATCTCCAGTGAAGGAGACTCCACAACCTCTCTGGGCAGCCTGTTTCAGNTCCACCCCACTACCTGATCACCAAACCCATACTTTATCAGCTTATCTACGAGGATGCTGTGGGAGACAGTGTCAAATGCCTTACTGAAATCGAGATAAACCACATCTACCGCTCTACCATCATCCATCCACCTAGTTATTTCCTCATAAAAGGCTATAAGGTTGGTCAAACATGACTTACCCTTGGTAAAGCCATGTTGACTGCTCTTAATGACCCCCTCATCCTTGATATGCCTAGAGATAAGTGCCAAGAACAAGTTGTTCCATCACCTTTCCAGGGATGGAAGTGAGGCTGACCGGTCTATAGTTACCCGGGTCAAAGGTATCTTAAGGTCATCTAAAGGGTATTTAAATTTCTAAAAGCATATTTAAAGGAAGCTTACGAAAATTTTCTAACTTTACAACTTTTTTGTTTTTCTAGAAAATAAAATCAAGTCTCAGCCAGTTGAACTTATTATATAGTAAAAGAATGTGCTGGAGTTCATCATCATACCCAAATAGTGAAGTTTCTAGTGTTCTTTACTCAATATACGAGTCTATCTATTGTAGAAAGATATTAATGGTGGGCCAGAAGGGAAACAAGCAGATCTTGTAGCCAGACCTGCTTACTAAAAGCTCCAGAACTGAATCCAGTGACTTTTTGTCAGACTAAAGCACACTATTGCTGAAAGGCAATCAGTGAGGAACTGGATACTTCAGCAGAATATATCACTTTGATATCTTGTTCCAATTGTAAATCACTGTCACTGTTAAACATTCTTGTCTCACTATTCACACTCATCTGGCTGCAGCTCCCAGCTGATGATCCTCCTCATGCCTTTCTCCACTAGATTCAAGAGCCCATCAGAAACCATTAAAGTATTTATATGTTGTAATCAAGTCACCCCTCAAGCCTCTTCCTGATGAACTAAACAGATTGAGCTCCTTAAGCCTCTCCATGGAAAGCATTATCTCTAGCCCTAGAATCAGTCTGGGAATTCTTACCACACTCAGCTGTTTCCTAGCTGCTGCCTTTTTTTTTCCTTTTATCTATTTTTAAACCATGATCAGATCACCTTCTTCAATACCAATTTACCAAAGGTATACAAAACAGCATCACCCATTTTCTCCTATTTTTTACACCTCCTTTAGTCAACTGTGGATTTTTTTTCCAGTGCTGATTACATATTGGTAGTTGCACATGGAATATTGTCTTAATTGCCTGTCATATTCAGCAATAGGCACAGTACCCCTTTCCATAAATGTAGCTGGCAATCCTTGTTTCTGAAGGTGTATTCTTCCAATGAATCAGTTAATTAGTTTAGCAAGCAGCTCAGATACCTCTGGTAACCACCTTGTCCTGTTATTTAATATTCTACCAATCACTCTGTTATCCCATTTTCAGTGCTTACTCTCAGATTATTGAGAAACTGTTCCTGCCATTTAGCCTGTTCATCATTCACTGAAGTGCACTTTACAGGTTCGATGTTGCAATGCTAAGCGATAAAAATATAGATCTTAGTCAAAAAGTAAATTAACCTCACAGGCTGAAACCAAGTTTGCCTAACCACATTAATTACACTCTTATTCTTTAGACCTCTTCATCAGTAAGGTTTTCCTAAGATATTTTTTTGCCTTTCTCTACAAAATGAGAACTAGTCCATTTTTGGAAATGTCATTAAGCAAATTCCCTGTTCTCACAGAATGCTGGTCATATTCTTGATCTTTTCTGCTCCTCTTTTGCATTTCAAAACTTTTAATGTATACTGTTTGATTTTCTACTCACTTTTTACCTTTAATATTTCTAGTTCCTTACTTTGTTTTCTCCTAAAGTAAGATATGCTTTTAGCCAAAACAGTATTTTGACATTGCCAAGGAATATTGGCTTTTTGGCCATCCAGAAAATCTTAGAGGTCTTTGAGATTTCTTTGACATTTTTCTGTGTTTGTGTACACATATACACACACATCATGTTTGTCTTTTTTTCTTCAGCTCTGATAAAGCAGACTTGGGAATCAGCCACCATAGACAACAGTGGTTGCAGATGGTCCTCTTTCTGTCCATTGTTGATGTAATCAGGCCACCATTACCAGCTTCTGTGTAAACACTGGTGTCTAGCTCACCAACTAACTCCCTTCCTCCTTAGAAATCAGGCTCAAAATTCAGCTACTGTGTATAAAAAGCAAGACACTTTGAAACAGGAAATTTGGCTTTATAATTAGAACTAGAATGATGCTCCACAGTGGGTGCCTAAGAAGCTCAACCTATGAGCTTATGGTGAAAATTGACCTTCTCTCATAAGCCTTGATTTTTTTCACCCCGTTTTGGAAAGGGACTTAGAAATTGTGTGTCTTCTTCTCCCATCCTATTTATGACCCATAGAAGGTTCCCCACCATATGGGCTCTGCAGCAGTAAAGCATTTGAATCAGAATGAATCTGTTCTCATTCTCCAATTTAATTAATTCAAGCAAAGGTCTCTATAATATTTCAGTTAACAGACACATGCATCATCAGAAAACTAATTCAGATCCATCCTCTTCCAGGTTCCTAATTTCTTCTAAATATTATCCGAATTCTGTGCAGACCAAGGGCTTTTGATAAACTTGGCAAATTAAATGGTTCCAGTTGCCTTAGTAGAGATTGCTCCATTCTTTATGCCTTAAAACCCTATATGTAAAATCTGTATGACTTAGAAGCACTGTCATAGAAGAAGAAGAATAAGCTGCTTACGATAGTTTGACAGTCATATTACGTTACAGTAGAATTTAACTATTTTTCTGGAGGAAATCCATGTGTGTGTCAATTATAGCAACTAGAACTGGGTCTCCTGGTTATTTATGTAGCTGGGGTAAAGACAAAACTCACTGCACAAGCTGAAGCTGGGGGGGTACCTGCCATGTCCCCCAGCACAGTTCTCCTGGTCAGTGCAGCAGTCTCTGCTTCTGCCGCTTTCCCACCCACCCACCCTGAGTGCTTTTTTCACAAGGGAAGTGCAACTGGAAAACTGCAACACCAGAACCCTCCAATACAGGAAATTTTTCTCTTAATAAGACGTCCCTAGATGCAAAGCTGTGTAGTTTGTTTTATGAATGACTAATACATTGTGTGATGACTTACAATTTTGTTCCTTGTTTCACCTGACAGATTATATAAAAGTGTTGCCACAGCTTTACGTACAACACAAGAAAACTGAGTTTTCAAGAAGGTTAATCAGGAGGCTCAGCAAATTAAACAGTGACAACAGAGAAGAGCTAACATGAAGAGGAGTACAAGCCTCAGATCAGTGCACAGAGGTGTGATTAGGAGACAACATGTTTACTATCTATTAGCCATGTAATTTTTGCCTGTAACTTCCTTCTTTTCTTCCCAGTGCCAAGTGACACTAAGCTTATGGAGAGCCTTGACAAACATGAGATTGAAGAGAGGAGGGAATACAAGATTTGCCTAACCTAAGGGCCAAGGCCCTGACAAACAAAATAGTCCTATTAAACACAAAAGCCTTGGCAATCCCACTTGATTGCTAAAATCATCACCTTCCTAGTATTTTTCCTGATACTGTGCTGGTAGTTGCTGGCACCTCACTGCTAACATGCAGGAGGAGTATTTTGATCACCACATAATGGTGTGGTAACACGCAGCTCCGTAGCTCTACTTTGAGCACCGGCTCCTCTCCTGCTTCAGCAAGAGGCCAGGAGAACAGCCTGTGCTCCCCAGGTCAACATGGGAGAACGGAAACCATTTTACCACCTGGAGAAAGATGTTTTGCGTTTAAGAGATACAGCATTAGCAGCTTCTTTAGACTGTCAACTGCTAGCCTAAAATGACTGGTTAATTACTGTCAAAAGTCCAGCTTTCCTGAAAATGCACCCTAGCCCAATAACTCAGGAATGCACTGAGCACGAGAGAAGGATGTTTAGAGAAAATCAGTGTGTGCTTTGGTACGTTGCTGCCTGGTGAGTACAGTGAAAAACTGGGTGTGCTTTGGTGTTTGAAAGCAGCTTTGGGCATGAGCAAAAAATATGCACCGAAAATGACCTCCTTTTCAGATGAGACAGGTAGTAGGAGCACACACAAACGATGTCGAGCATTGCTTATTTTTCCCTAGACTGCATCAACTGGGAAATTATTTCAGAACACCTGATATAATCAGAGAGTTCCCATCAGGATTTCAGACAAGGAGGGATGTCATCAAGCCAAGCCATGGGATCATCAGCAGTGGTTAAAACGACAGTGTAAAATGGAAAAAAAATATGAAGAAAGAGTGGAACACCCGTAATAAAAACAT
This sequence comes from Aegotheles bennettii, assembly GCA_013398125.1. NCBI lineage: Eukaryota > Metazoa > Chordata > Aves > Caprimulgiformes > Aegothelidae > Aegotheles > Aegotheles bennettii. The sequence continues at coordinate 343,360 of VZRW01011299.1, read as the reverse complement.
TATAGAGGGTAGATAATAAAGAAATGTTATTGTAGCTAACAACGAACAGGAACCAGCATCTGCACTGAAGCAGAAAAAGCAGTGAGAGAACACAACAAGAGCAGTGACTGTGACTGCAGACTTGGTGAACTTATTAAAAGCCATGACAAGAAAGGTATAGGCACCTTCTGCAAGATTTATGATGCTGCCTGCACAAGAAGGTTTGAAGCAAACACTGCCAAGGGAAGCAAGTGAGAACTACAATGATATTACTTAAAACGTGTGCAGACAAAGTACATTGGTGACTAAGGAAGCCATGGGAATACCATAGGAAGTATCCTCAACACCGGGTCAGAAAACACTGTTATCAGCACTTTGCCCTACACCAGGAATCATGAGGAAAGGACACCAACAGACAACTGCATGCCTAGTCAAGTAAATCAGGTTTTCTACTTGTGTACATCACAGAAAGCTGCACTGAAGAGGTTCTCATGTGTTTTTCACCCTTCTGTGCCGCCTGTATTTTAGCTGGGAAACCACAATTCAGAACAGAAAGGTAGAATAAAAATACGAAGCAGCCTGCTGTCTGCCAGGAGAGCCACAGCTTTGCTCTCACTGGTTACAGCAAATAGATTTGACAGTACAGCACTTAGCCAACAACTCCATGCTGCAAGTCTTTAGTGAGCTCCTTGAGAAATGGGAGGCAAGGAGCAGCCTCAGAGTCAAAATGGAGCTTTTAGTCCCAAAGGAAGGTAGACAGAGCTTCCAGTGAAGCACTTGCGCCAAAGTAACAAATCGGGAGTCCTGAGAAACAGGGTTCAGCAAAATGCTGAACCCTGACAGCAGGGATCAGACAGACATCTGATCCCATTTTCAAATCACAGTTTTCCCAAATGTTATTTATGTATTAGCCAGAGAGAAGACATAAGGTGAAACGCATGTGTTATTGTTTCATTTTAACATATGCTCTGATCAAAAAATGAGATGAAATTTTTGTGCTGCAACTGGTGTCAGTCAAAGCTCATTTCCTTTTTGAAGTCAGTGACTAGTTGCAATATCACTCTTCTCTGTGGCCTACAGTCACACTCTGAAACAACAAGCTACATGGGTTATTTTCAAGGCCCATTGTTACTTTTGGTTGTTGAAGAAATTTCTCACCCTTGGTTTTTCAAACTGAACCGGACACTTTCAACTGACATGACAAACTTTAGGCAGAGTGTCTTGAATCCCCACCTCCTCCAGCCCTCGTGCTGTCTGAAGAATTACCATGACCAGAAAAGGCTGGCTTCCTTTCACAAACTGCAGGCATGACAAGCCAGCAGTGATTGCGAGGAACAGGAACAAACTTCTGCTCACAGAAAAGGACATCCTGCCAAGGCTTCCTACTACACTAGAGTGAAAAAAAGAAAGCTGTGCTTGGAACACAAATACAGTCGTACCACAGCCACAAAAGAAAGAAAACATTTTTTGCACATCTCTTGGCAATTCTTTGGTAAATGCCTTGCCCTCAGTCATGCTTGCTCTTCTGTGCTCTTACATCCCCTTTTAGCAGTTCTCTGCAGTGTGTTGGTGGCAACCCCCCGCTCTGTTTTAACTCTGTCTGTGAATGACAACTTGTTTTAGTGGGGTGTGACTGGCCGGTCATCTGCCAAGCACTTGCAAATACTCCGACCCAAAAAAATAACCTCTTCCTAGCTCCAAATCTGCAAGGCTTTAATGAGGTCTTGTGGAAAAGCAGCAATTATCAGAGATTCATTAAAGATGAGGACATCCTCCCATAGCTACTAATTGCTCTAACTCACTAGCTCATGTTGCTTGTGAAAACCAGAGCCTGCCAAGCAATGATGCGCTCAATTTAAATTGTTGCGGTGCTTTGTGCCTGTTTTGGAACTTTCCCACTCTGCCCGTGAATCAAAGCACATAATGGATTTATTTTCTTTTTTATCACGACAGAAGAGACTTATTCTCCTGGGGTCTGTGCATACCCTTGTCTGGATGACCGCTCCACTCCTGAAAGCCATGCTTTTGTAAACTTTCTGAGGAATAATTATCAGGGTATCATCAATAGTATGTTCCTTTGTAGTGTTTGACTACTGGACTACACCCTTTCTAAACATCGACGTGGCAAGTATTTTGCTATTGGAAGTTTGATTAAAATTAGAGTAAAAGCCTAGCCTTTTATGAAGAGGTGTGGCAAACCACTACTTGATGAAAAACTATTTCTACAGTGAAGTCAGAAAGCCTCTGGCATATATTGCTTTTGATCTTATTAAAAAAAAATCCTTTTTGATTCATCTGCTCACGCTTTTTATGCATCCAATAACTTCCAGTTTATCCAAACATTCCTTAGTTGTACCTTGCAAACTCATGATAATATGGCACTTCTCATTCATAATCTACGTATCAAAGTTTATGTCTGAGGGTGTTTAAATGAAGGACTAGATAGATCAGAGCTGTTAGTAGCACTCATTTTGCTTAAAAATACAGGTTAGAATCAAGCCAGTAGGTTTTGTCTCAAGAGCTGGAAAATCACCTCTCAAGCTGCATGTCTAAAAACAGGTAACAACCTGAGAAACTGAAGCTTAAGTGATTCCATTAGAAACATTTGAGAGTAATAGTAACAGAGTTTTATAAATGAAACACAGCAAGAGATTTTAAATCTCAGAGGGACATTTTCACAACAGGCAAACAGCGAGAGATGCCCACCTGCATCTCTCAGCTAAGCACAGATCACAGAATCACTTGAGTTGTAAGGGACCTCAAAGGCCATCTAGTCCAACCCCCCCTGCCATGGGCAGGGACATCATCCACTAGATCAGGTTGCTCATGGCCTCATCTAACCTGGCCTTGAACATTTCCAAGGATAGCGAATCCACCACATCTCTGGGCAACCTGTTCCAGTGTTTTACCATCATCATGGTGAAAACTTCTTCCTTATATCCAACCTAAATCCACCCTCCTTCAGTTTAAAACCGTTACACCTCATCCTATCACATCAGGCTCTGCTAAAAAGCCTGTCCCCATCCTTCTTATAGACCCCCTTGAGGTACTGAAAGACAGGAATGAAGTCACCTACCTTGGAGCCTTCTCTTCTCCAGGCTGAACAACCCCAAGCCTCTCAGCCTTTCCACATAGGACAGGTGTTCCAGGCCTCTGATCATTTTTGTGTCCCTTCTCTGGACTCGTTCCAACAGGTCCGTGCCCTTTCTGTGCTGAGGGCTCCAGGGGCGGACGCAGCACTCCAGGAGGGGTCTGAGCAGAGCAGAGCAAAGGGGCCAAATCACCTCCCTTGACCTGCTGGTCACAGTTCTTTTGATGCAGCTCAGGATAAAGTTGGCCTTCTGAGCTGCGAGGGCACAGTGCTGGCTCATGTCCAGCCTTTTGTCTACCAGTACCCCCAAGTCCTTCTCAGCAGGGATGCTTTCAATCCCTTGATCCCCTAGCTGGTATTGATACCAAGGGTTGCCCCATCTTAAGTGCAGGGCCTTGCACTTCTCTTTGCTGAACCTCATGAGATCCCCATTGGCCCACTTCCTAAACTTGTCCAGGTCCCTCTGGACAGCATCCTGTCCTTCGGGTGTATCAACAGCACCACTCAGCTTGGTGTCATCCATGAACTTGCTGAGAGTGCACCCGAGCTCACTGTCTATGTCATTAATGAAAAGGTTGAACAATACCGGCCCCAGTGCAGAGCCCTGGGGGACACCACTTGTTACTGGTGCCCATCGAGACATTGAGCCTTGATGACTTACTCAATGATAGATGATGATACCAAACCTGTGAAAATTTACCTCCAGCCCTGCCTTCTCCTCAGCTGACCTGTTCACTCGAGCAGCAGGTGGGACATGCACCTGACAGGCAGGGGACTGGTTGGTTTTGCTTGTTTTATTGGGTTGGGGTTTTTTTCAAGGGAGTATTTTGCCAATATGAACTGACATCCCAACCAGCTTTTTCTATTTGCAGTCTTATTGTAAGAGCAGGTTTCAAGGAGCAGCAAATTCTCAACAAAGAAGATCTGAAGACTGCTCCAGAGCATGGATTTTCCTTGAAGTGTCCCACAGGGATATTGTGGTCTCTGCTCTGGAGCTGAAGGTGCTTTTGAAATAGGAGCTATGCAGACGTCCCACTCTGATGCTGAGGGTCTGCGCTGGTTTAACTCTTTCTAGAGAAATAACTCAAAGCTCATCTTGGCTGAAAGACTGTCTAATGTCCTTGAGGGAATGATCAGGGCTAACAGCTTTGCACGACAGAAGGGTCAAACTTTGACCAAAAGGATAAAATGTATCTGATTAGAAAACAGTGTGTTGTATGGCGCACAGCTGTGAAATAGTCCTCTTTCCCCATGCGGGGGACATCAGAAACCTCATGCCCTAGTTTCAAAAATTAAGATAAACACTTATGCGGCTAGAAAAAAGCAGAAAAGCAGAACAAAAATTCTGAAATGTGGTTGTAGACTTCTAAACTGCAGTTCATAAAGGTCAGGCTGGCCCGGTATCGAATAGAAAGCCCAGGAGAGTGGCATACACTGCAATGGTGGCACTGGCTGAGCATTTCATGTTGGCCACTTGCCGAAATACTGTGAGGTGCTAGGTTGCCACATCCCCAGGCAGCTGTGTCCTAGCTGAGTCTCAAGACTCCCATTATGTTTTAACACTCTCCTCCCACTGGAGGATGATTGTTGTTTCCAGCTAATCTGCAGAAAATGTGTAATAACTGTGATCTAAAAGACTTTTTGTGGCATTTTCAATATGCCATGGCTTTTACTGAAGGACTGAAGGTCAGCACAGGAACAACACTTTTTGGAAAAGCAATGGTTATCACTAACTCTCCTTTCCTTTCATTGTCCCTGAGGGTCTGATGCTCTTAAGCAAAGCAGGATGTCCTTTGCCTTTCTGGGTTTCTCACTGAGCTGCTGGAAATAGCCGGAGAGTGCAAAAGCCACAGTTGCTTTTGCAAAAACTCATTGCTGCTCTGCAAGAGCTCCCTGATGAGCTCTCATCAGCCATCCTCAGCAGGTACCTGCAAGCAGCGTTGCCAGGGTGACCCCCTCCCCAGCAGCCTGTCATCTGCTGGGAGAGCCACAGCTTAGCTCTCACTGGTTACAGCAATTAGATTTTGACAGTATAGCACTTAGCCAACAACTCCACGCTGCAAGTCTTTAGTGAGCTAACTGAGAACCAGGAGTCAAGGAGCAACCTCAGAGTCAAAATGGAGCTTTCAGTCCCATGGGAAGGTAGACAGAGCTCCCAGGTTCAGAGTCACTCTGTAAACCACACCTGGACACAACCTGGGGTGGCATCCCCCTGCTGAGATGCAGGAGCAGCTAAAAGTGAATGAGCGAGATACAGTTCCTCAGAAATCTGCTGGGGAAATCTGCTTGCACAAGGGCATTCATTCAAAAACTGAAAAACAAATGCATTTGCAAAATCAGTGTACAACTTACAAAGCAGGAAAAGGAACAGTATTTCCCTAAGTGTACTGCATGGTGTGTGGTGTTTTCTTAGCACTTCTTACTAAATGACTTCCAAAACCATTGTTTTACACAGCCTTCTATTCTCCTGGAAATGGCATCATCCCTTATATTCAGCAAGACCCAGGTCTTCCTTTCCACATCCTAGAAAGGACTGCACAGTCCCTTTAGATGCAGGATTGAGCTCGGGGCTTTAGCATAGGCTTTAATCAAGAGGCAGTTTTATTGCATAAAAGTAGGTGACAAGCAAGCAAATTCATGTGCTTCCAGAAGTTATAAGGCACAATAAGGGAAAACCAAAAACCACTGTGTTTGCAAGAGGGTCTGCAAAGTGAAAACAAAACACAAACCTCCATGCTGTAAGAGAGAAATGCTACGCAAGCAAGAGTAAGCACAGGGCTGTTTCTGGAAAGCATTTAACACAGCAGTCATGATGTAAAACTTATTCAAACCAGTGCTGAGAGGATCAAACCAGAACTGAGGCAAAGAGCAGAAATGTGGTGGGGTGAGTTAAGGGAATTATCATAGCTAATAAGAAGTATGCAGAACAAATTAGCTACGAAAGCTAATTTATCTTCAATAAACACATTTTATATAGGCTTACATGAATGAATTGGAATACCAGATTTTAACTCTCTGCAGGTAAATGTTCTCCAATTTGCTTTCACACTGGTTCTCATGCTCTGTTATCTATGTTAAATTATAAAGAGGATGACAAGTCCTTTTCCTCAGTGGCACTGCAGAAGGAAAGGAGTTTTTGTCCAGTTACCAGAGATAGTCACAAGCAGTGTCACTCAGCTGCACTGTGCCACCGCTTGCTTCTGTGCATGAGAAACATGAGCTCTCGGCCCCCAGGGAAAACGAGTACCACTGCACTACAGTTGGAGGCAGGAAAAGTCCTTAAGACAGAGACAAGCATCTGAAGAACTCTAAGGACAGGCATGAGGAAGTGGAAAGTGAATTTTCCTCCTTGTTTCATTCCTTAAAAAGTTTGTGACCCCTGTTGTTTCCCATTCTTCCCCTTCTAAGGGACAAAATCATGGGCTTAGGTGATGCAGAAGGGACGGTTTCCTTCTTGAACCAGGCTCCAGGTGCCCTAGAGCAGGGTGCAGGACCAACAACGATGATCACAGACACCTCAAAACACCACCTCTGCATAAAACAAAGGAGAATCCTTTATGATCACAACATGCCCTTCCAGCCCTCCCAAAGAGTTTGGTGTTCAAAACAAATATTCTGCCATTATAGTGGATGATCACTTGAGTCCACTTGATTCAGTATTCAAGATGCTGTCTGCTATCTTTGCTGGTATTTTTCTCTTCTCTTTTTAAAGAAGAAATCTGGTTAACAACATGTCAGATTATATCAGGGTCTATGGCAGACTATACTGTGGACACAGTGTTCTGTACATGAGCTGGTGGGTGCAAGTCCACCTCAGAACAAGCCTTGAGAGCACCACGTCCTTCAGCCATCAGTCAGCAGCACATATATCACCTTACAGAGATACGATTAAGGCTCTGCCTATGAGAGGCAGAGTCTGGCCCCAAGGTGACAACAAATTAAAAAGGCAGAGCACTGTCTAGAGACACCATTAGATGACTCCTGTGGATTTACACGGGCAAGAATAACCTGTTTATTGGACAGATGTGAAGGCGCTGCAGATTTCAAAGGGCTAACCTACCCCTACTCTCCAGAAGTCAGCTCTGTTTCACAGCTGAAAAGCATACTGGGCTGCCACTTACCAGCTTAGCATGGAAGCCAGGCTAACTAAGTGGTGTCATGAACATCACATCATGCTCATGTGAATTCACTAGCTACATGATTTATCTGCTGTACCATTTAGTATCATCCTCCCTGCACGGTAAATAATTTACTGTCCTCTTTTCAAAGAGGTCTTCCTATAGTACAGTACACATGGAAAATGATAATGACTGACAAAAATCTAACTTGTGAAAGAGTTCTTGCACTTCTTGACTATGAATAAGTTATGTCCTGTTCATGGGGACTTAGTGTAACTACAATATTTAGCTGCCACAATATTCAGTGTGATCTTGCCTGCACTGTAAATAATTTATCTGTTTATTTCCACAGGGGATGTCGTATGAGCAAACTTGAATGGCAGTTGATTACACACATAGGATGTATAGCCCAAGAAAGAATTTGCAACAGCCACGTGATAGGAGACCTGGTTACTGCTGCTGCTGCAGAACAGCTGAGAAGCGAACACATGGTCTATTGATAAGCTTTCTTTAGGGGAGCATCCAGAAATAGATGTATGCTGTGATAGCACACCGGCTAGCTTCAGTGGCTTACCAGCTCCCTGGCTCTTCTTAGTGTTTCAGGTGAGCCTGTTAGAGAGGGCCTAATGGGTCCTCACTAAGGGTGAAGCTTACTCATACTGCATTCATCTTCCAAAGTTACCTTAAGACTCCTCAAGGGAAGATGAAAAAGTCATTTAGATGTCTCTGGCATTGGAAAATGTAAACATTTCTTTAGATTAGTAAAATACCAGTTAAGTAAACTTTTTCCCCTCAATAATTTTCATGCATAGTAATTCTTTGTGATATTTCTATCTCAACAGGACTCCTCAAGTTAGAAAACTGAACCACGAGACAAAATTTCTCATAATCACCAAGAGTCAAAGACTAGTGAGGACTCTGCTGTATATCCAGCAACACCCTCAAGCCTTTCAGGTTCTTGGTGTTTCCAGCTCCTACTCTCCATTTTGCCACTAAGTGTATGATCCTAAACAAGCAGCAACAGTCTTCAACATGATTACATATCCTCATTCCACAGGAAGGCTATGAGTCTCAACTAGTATTTTTAAAGCACTTTCAATGACAGATTATAGCTTTGCCTGCTACTCCTTTTCCATTTGACTGATAATACATTTTCATGCATCATTTTCCTGCAAAATACAATTGTTTGGAGACTTCAGAATTCCTTATTGACCTCCACAATTAGGAAAACTGGATTTTATACTGGAATGGAAATGAATGGTCCTGCCAAGTTTATTTTATTGACATTCTACACTTTTACACAATATGTGGGTCCCCACTTGGCTTTGAAAATTCTGGTGGCATTTTACTGAAAATAGGCTCAGTTTATATTAAATCTACAAAGACATATGCCACTGCATGCACTTAGGAAGACATTTTGTCAAATATACTATTAGTTTCAGAACTGTATCATGAAAGCTTTGCCTTACAATGAGATGAATTATACTTAGGATAAGTAAAGCTACGCAGTTTGCAAACAGCACGGGTTTCTCTTGTTGTTTGAGCAATAAATTACTCCTGGAGCCTGGACACAAGTTTGCCCAGGGGTGCTAATCAAAATGAATACTGTGCTAAAGTTATGCCAGAGTGCCACAGGAAGAAAATTTTACTTCTAGAAAAAGCTAACATAGAAAAATAAGAAGTAGAGCAAAGTGAAAATTTTTGTTTCAGTTTTGATGTTTGCCTGGTCAAGTAATTTGAAATGTTTTGTTCCACCTGAAACAGAACATTAAGCTTTCATTTCTTAACAGATCTTTCCTTGTCTTTCATTTAAACACTTCCCTACCAGAACGATAAACATTCATTTTATTTTTATAGTCTTAGTCCCTACATCTACTTATGTTTTCCTTAAGAATCTGCTCTTCAAATCCAAAATAAACATGGAGAGAACTTTGGTTATGCACAAATGTTTTTTTCTGACACCAATTTTAAAGGAAGTCTACTTTCTAGGAAAAAAGTTTAATGTGCTATGAAACCTTTAATATACTTGTGCAGATTATAATGATGACCAGGTATTAGTTGTAGCACTAATTTGTCACATTGTAGGTATGTGAGCTGCAATGAGCACTTATTATTAGGCAATAGGATAATTTTGTTAAAACCCAAACAGACAAAAAGGGAGTCTCCATCACAAAAATCTTACAGTCTGATAAACACAATGGACACAAGGAAAAAGGATTATTTTATATAGGGACTGATTTCAGTGAACCTGCATTTTGCAGAGGACAAGATTCACAGACCAGCCAGAAACTGCAAGATCAAACTTAGTATTTCAGCCAAGTCTCTCTTTGGTCTACAGAGCAACTTTGTATTTGAGTTTAGATCATACAGTTTATAGTTTTTGCTGGCAGTAAAGCATTTTCTCATAGATTCACCTCTGAAAGAAAAATTAAGTAACTTTGGAATTCTTCCTTTCCAATTGATATTGATACCAAGGTTTAACCCAGTTTCTTTGATATTTTAGTAAGCTTTTCCCGTGAGACTCTCAATTCTCCCTGCTTCACCCCCTCACTGGAGAAATTCTTCAAATAACTAGGGGCAGAAAAGGAAAAAGAAAACCCAAACTGTAAAATGCTGCTGCACAAACTAGCTGTTTGTTGTAACTGTGTAGCTCTGAAAAACCACTCCAATACCTGCTTATGGCTACCTCAGAAAGCACAGTTTAGAAAAAAACAAACTCTTGTCCAACACATTTCCCATTTCACAAGTATTAGCTAAACAACCCTTGTAACGTTCCCAGAAAAGAAATAATAAATGGTCTTTACAGACACAGGTAGAGAACAGAATCTTTCTGACTTGCAAGGGGCCACTAGGAAAACCAGCTGCAAAAACCAATGTAAACTCTGAATCTCCCATTTCCATTTACCAGTAGCCTATTAGTTATTTCTTCAGACTTACACAAAAGATTCATGTCTCTTTAGTGGGTTAGCTGGGGTTAAGGTATGGCAATCAATACAGAGACCGTCTCTCACTCATCTTTTGGTAACACAGTTCTCACTGGGACATCCTCGTCCTGGCCCATGCGGGGTGGTCACATCCCCACTCAGCCCACTGAAACCAGCCAGCCTGGCCCGGGCACAGGCACACAAACCTGGGTAAGATGTCACCTGATGGCTCAGCACAGTTTTATGGTTATAGTGTTACCACAGTGCAGAGGCACATGCAGATCCAACCGCTTTGGAGTATATTTTATGTTTATTTTAGTGCTGAATTACACAAGGCCTGTATCATAACCCAGATGCATTTGGGAGTCAGCAGTCAGGGTAAGAGGCTGAACTTGCAGGTGAGGACTATGCTAGTCTTTGGAGAAGCAATTATTCTTCATTGACAGACACAAATTTTAAATGATGGGGGTTGAAATTATTGCACAATCCCTATTGTGTTTATAGCAGATCGGTACTGTCTCATTGAGGGATTTAAATTTATAAAGAAGACAGAAATAAAAGGTGACAAAGACTGCACATTTTTCCTCTAAATATAAATTATTCAGTAATACTAAAAACACATGAGCAGCAGTCAGCGGTCCCACAGTTCTGTGGCGCTCTGGTCTTCAGCAGTTTCTATTTAATTCAATGACAAGAGACTAAAAAGCCTTCTTACCAGTCCGCTTGTTCTTGTTTCTTTTTTGGAGTAAGATGGTTGTTGCTTTAATAAAAAAAGTAACAAATAAAACAGTCAAGCAAATGTGAAAAGCTAACAGCAAAAATAGCAGGCATTGTCACAGAACGCATTAAGAATGAAAAAAATCTTTTTTGTATGTCTTACAACAGTGTGACTTGGGAACACTAATAATAGGTGCCTCTTTTCTCTCCGAGAATGACTTTTTCCCTTCATCTCACATGACCTGATGCAGGACTTGTCTAACTGCAATGTCTAGATGTAAAGCAAGAGAGAAAACGAGCTTTGTCTGCTATATTAAAAGCAGGATTTCTGACTGTAGAAGGGATGATTAAAATGCTGTGTGGCAATGGCAGACGAGTGACTGTCTCCCTGACAACAACAATAATGCTCCTATGAATAAAATCCTGTGTTTACATAAAAGTCTGGAGGTTCAGGTCTTAGAAATGTCATAAGCAGCTGAGCCTGGCATATCACACAGTATTGTTATTGATTTCTTAATTATCAGGTATGAAACATGTTGGTATTCAGTTTATTCTGTTTATAGTTGATTTTCCTCTTTTCCTGTTGCCATCTCAGAGAAATATAAAATTTCCAGAGCTGTGGCTTTAACAGCATCATTTTTTCCAGTGCATGCTGTTGAATTTAAAGTCTGATACATTTATTGCTTTACAATTTCTTAACTGATTCATTATATTATGGAAGAACATTATTTGGTTTTCTTCATTGCCACAAGGCATATTTATATAAATTAATTGCATTAGATGTTCACATCATTTCTCTGCAGTTCTGGAAAAAACATACAAAGTTAATGTTGTGCAACTTTGGGGAAATTATGCCATTAGGACCTTTTGAAGAAATCTGACTGGAAAGGTGCTTCATTTCTGTGGAAATATGGGCTTAAGCTTCAGAGCCAATTGCTTTTTTCTCATGCTTTAAATCAAACAGCAGCATCCATAGCTTCATTATGGTAAAGAAAAGTACATGCTTGTGAGCTGTAATCAATAGATAAGTGCCGGTTGCCTGAACTAAAATACATTTATTTCAGTTAAACTGCAAGCCAGAGGCTTGACAGACTGCACGGCCTCAACCTCTCCCATCTGCTGTGCATGCTCTGAGGACCTTGAGATTATCTGCTATTTTGGGGTGAGTGCAGGGGATGCCCATTGCAGTAGGCAGTTATTCAGCAGAGAGGGTGTGTGGGGCTGGGCAGCTGCAGCCAGGGCCCTCCCTGCCAAGCCCTGGATGTCGAGATGTCTTACTAAACTGAGATGTCAAACAGCAGCTAGAGCAATGGCTCCCACTTCATCCGAGACTAACCTAACCACTGGGGAGAGTCAGACTTTCTCTACAGCTTGGCTCTTAACTCCCAGTAGTTTTCCTACAAATAGGAAAATCACAATGCACGAAACATTTTTTCCCCTAGGTCTCCCCAAATGCTGCACTTACAAGATGTAAGTCAAATGTTGCGCTGAGAGTCCACCAGGACCAAGCACTATCTCTTAATCCCACCACTTTGATGGTTCCTACTCCCATCCTTACCTCTGTCAGCCTAACTGTAGTGGGTAAGAAGCACAATACCCAACTCACATAGTGAAATGAGCAGTAGATCTTACTGTAAAGTTAAAACTGCATTCTCACCAGCCTAGATTTTAGGAGCATGCCCACAGCGAGACAAGTAGCTGCCAGGCTGGTGTAGCTGTGCTTGCACCAGGCAGAGTGCTACTGGCACAGCACACAGCTGTGAGGTTGCTCCCAGCACTGGAGAGACCCTGGTGAGACATGGATGCAAACTAGGCTTACTTAATGTGATTTACACCAATCTACCCCAACCTTTTTCCTTGCTTTTACAAATCTGATGTCAGCAAACTGTTCCCAGAGGCCAACATCTTCCTCATGAAATCACACATCATTTTCTTCCATCCACAATGGCGTTTGTTGAATACACACGAACACATAAGCCAAGGCAGAAGCAGAATGACCTGAGATCACATTCAGACATATTTCCTGTACAGGCACTCATGCCACCAAAACACCCAAGACAGAAGATTGCCCAAAGGGGCAGGCTGGCTGCAAGGGCTGGCTGCACAGTGGTGCTGGGGGCTGAGGGGCAGCCCAAACCTGTTCTCCAAGCCTTGCATCCAGGGAAGCTTGCTGGAGGAGCTGCCTTTACAAAGTTTCTGCATTTCCAGTCCTGCAGTGACTGGTGACAAATGAGAAGGAAATTATTCATATGGTGTTGACTGTCATTTTAATAGGCTACTTATCACACCGTTGCTATCCATGTCTGCTGTAGTAGTGCTCAGGTGCATAATTGTTCTGAGCACTGTACTAACACAGGGAAGGGTGGTTCCCTACATGCTAATTTTCTTTTGCAAATTATGGTGTATTTTCCTTTAGTTATAAGGTGAGGAAAAAAAAACATCTGTAAATGCACCGCTCAATTTTCAGATACAGCTTTGATAGCAAAAGAAAAGTAATTAGCAGTGTGGTCCCTGGCAACCTCGCAATAATGATTTGAGAAGTTTATTTTGAATACTTACTTCCAGAGCATCTATTCAGCATGGAGTAGTTTAATTTCTAGGGGATGACTAGAACATAGCAAGCCAAATCGTTTTCCTTCTTTTGTTATGAAAAGGCACTCCAGTTAAAAAAGAACTTGAAGAGTAATAAAATAATACTTACAGTAAATGAAGTTCAGTTTTGAAATATTTTCTAGAAACGACAGTAATATATATTAATTGAATGAAATTAAGTTAAAACTTACAGCAGCATAAAAGACAGTATCAAAAGATAACTATGGTATATGGTTGCTTATGTAGTTCACTTTTTCAGTTGATTTTAGCATAACTACTACTGCTCTTTAATCTGTGCATAACTGGGCTTCACACCAGGGCTTCACACCAAGGCTTTGGCAATGCTTCAGTTCAACTTGTTATAGGACTCTCTTTCCCAAAAAGCTGGAGATGGGGCCTATGTTGCTTTCCACACTCAGCTTTTCTACCTTTGGGCTATAAATTGTAGCATCACTTCCTTGTACTTGGCTTTCCTAACCAGGAGCAGAGAGGGGGCTCATCTCATTGGCATGTACAGTCAAGACAAAGGCAAAGCAAATGCTTCAGATTGGAATTTTTTGGTACAAAAGCAATTATGAAGTAATTCTGAAGGCTGAATTCATTCATTATTGCCATCTGTTCAGAGATAATTCACAATAAACAGGGGGAAAAAAGCCTAATGGATTGTTTACTATGAATTGTTTGCCAGGTTGTGGACACAGTGTCAGCAGGCCCTGCACGTCTGCCTGCCCTGAGTGCTTTGTGAAATGCAGTTGGGGCTGCAAAGTCGACAGGGATGGATGCTCTATTGCCTAATTCACAGCAAAAGGCTACTGTAAGTACAGCCAGTGGAAGTTTTCCCACATATTTCAATGAGTGGCAGGGCTGTTATTCAGTGTGAACCGTGACACAACCAAAGGCTGTACTGATGCAGACCTCTTAACATTAAGAACATTGGTCTCTTGAGCACAAAAGATTCTTCAATAAGCGATGAATGTTTTTCAAACACCCAAGAACTGCTGCACCTACCATTCTTTTTTTAAAAAAAAAGGCTTCAACTTTTCCTAAACAAAGAAAAGCCATCAAGCTTTGTCCTATTACGCTCTTTATTCCACAGCTGATAAACACTTCAATTTAAAACTATATTTGCCCAACCTTTTAGTGAAGATTAGAAATCACAATTTTATTTCCATCGTAGATTTGTGACTACTTTGTACCGAGTTTTCCTCATGACAGCTTTTTATTTGAACTAAAATAGTTTTCCATGGCGTTTCTTTCCTTGATTCATCTAACGCAAAGTAATCACAGATGCTCTTGCCCTTTCCTAGGTTGAACAAATAAAGCCCTTCTGGTTTTCTTTCATATAATACTCTCCACATCTCATACCTGAGCCAGTTTCACATCCTCTCTTGTGTACATGAGTGATGAGAACACCATGTATTTTTCCAGCATAACTCTTAGGAGTTATTTGTATAAGGGCATTATTAGAGTCATAGCTTTCAAAATACCTTAAAATAACATTTTTTTAGTGTTTCTGCCTGTGGGATGGGTGTGGAGTGGATGTGCAGGGGAGCACAAGCTGCAGGTCTCTGGATTTACAACTAAAGTGAGTCACGTGGCACCTGTGAGGAATGTACAGTTAAGGCTGGGAGGGGGTGTTTTAAAAGCATCAAACCCCAACACTACCTTATCCAGGCTTTCTTTTTTCCAGTTATGTCTCCTAATTAGATATCATTGTTAGCTTTGAAAGCGCAGGGATAAAACTACAGAAAAACAAAAAAAAGACTTGTAGAAGTGGGGAAATTATTTTCATGGTAAACCAGTAAAGATTTTCTTTAAGGCTAACATTGCATAGGCTATAATTGCACTGCACATCTATCACAGCTGCGTTTTAGAAAACTTTTGTACCTAGATTTTATAATTTAATACTGGGTGTTTTGTGTCTAGTCCTACTAGCAGCTAGTGAGACCTATCAGACAAACATCCCATTTATTTTGAGGCACTCAGCTTAATTTTGCTATGAGACCAAACATGACATTTTAAAGATGTTTTATTTTGGTAGGGAGAGATTTGCTCAGTCTTACTAATGGATGCAGGTTTCAAGCATTGGTAAGAGACCATCTTTTTTTTTTGAGCAAGAGAACAAATGTCATTTCAAGGAATTAAACATCTCTGTTAGAGGTTATGAAGATACCACAAAGAAAAAATTGACCTGAATCTACATCTCTCTACATTTTGTTGCATTTCTGATGAGTATCATACTTAGATTCTGTCCCTCGTTCCAGGTGACAGGAAGGATGACAGTGAAAGATATGACAGTGGAAGATCAGCCTCTCATCACCACTAACGTTCAATTTCCAAACATTCTTGGTTAAAACTGCTCTTTTCAAATCAGGTTTTTGCAGAGTGACAAAGAATTGCTGTATTTTTCTCTGCTCCAGTGAAGAACAGGCCTGTGTTGATTTATCTGGAATAAACATGCATACAGCCCACATTGTCCTCTGATAACGTTGTTTACAGTGGTTGGCCCTGTCCAGTGTGTTGTAGATGTGGACTGCTACAGATGTATGGAGTGTTAGAAAGGACTATCTTTGCTAGCAGCACGAAGTAGCTATTGCTCTTTGTCTCCCTGCTGTTTTCATTAGGTCTTATTCATGTGTCCCTGAGAGTGAGAGAGTCAAAGTCATCTGCCCACTGGTTATTATGCTGTTGCACAAAGGGGTTCTTCAGTCTAGAACAGAGACTAAAAACAAGTCTGTTGATAAATTATTGTGACCCATCCCACTCCTATTTAGAATCACTGCAGCTGTCTGAAGCTGAAGTTAACACCCCCATCTGCACATACCCAGGGGGATTTTACACCCATAAACAGAACAAAAGCTTCGTGCATGGAGATCACATATCAAGAAATTCAAGCAAGTCCTAAGCTATCTCACATAGCTTCTTCAAATATTGAAATTTCTTTTAACCACATTTAAAAGCATACTACCTGTTGGGCATGATTTCTCTCCCCAGGTTAGTATCACAAACCTGAACATATCATTGGGCTCAAGTTTTTATTTTAATACCAGAACAGGTACAGAAAACTACTTTAGCTAACTGTAGTCAATGAAAAGACACTGCTAATCAGCATATATCCTGTCTAATGGACTTTTCCCATATACCACAAACCCCAAAATTACTGTAACAATAAATGCACAAAATTTCCTATGATCTCGAATAAAAATATATTCACCTTCAGATGTGTTCTGGGGACAACAGGAAATCAGTGGCTTCCTGGTTAACTGAAAATGAATGCCTACTGCAGTTATTAATATTTGTTAGAAACAAAATACATAACACCTACCAAATGGAAATGATATCTCTCTGCTGTTATTGGAGCAGCTATCACATTAGAAACTACATTGTCTTTCAAAGCAGTACTGCTTCTGATATATAACTTTCCTGCCTGACATGATTGAAAATGTTTTATCGCATGCAAATCCCTACACCGAGGAAGACAAAATTAAATGTACGTCAGTGACAAGCAGTCAGACAGCAATAAGTAGAAAAGCATTAGGATTCATCTTGAACTGAAAAGGAGTTTGCAAAGTAATGCTGATTAACAGGAGGCAGATTTCATGGGCTGCATTATTAAGGCAGGCAATTACTCCTTTCTCTTCAATGTTGGTAAGGCCTCAGTGGGAATAACAACTATGGTCCGGGGCCTGACACTCATTTTTTTTTCTTTGAAGGTTGGGGGAATCTTTGCGGAAGGCTTTAAAAAGAGGTTACACAAATATTTCTCAAGGGTGAAGTAGATGAAGTTGGTTTTGTCTTAGAGTTGGACTGAAGACTCTCCAGAGGTCCCTCCCAGTCCTATATAACACTACTTACATCTGTGAATATCAAGGTTATTCCTCCTGCTTAAAAATAACACAAAAATAATTGTAAGAGAGAATGCCAAAATTAAACCAGAAAGCTACTGCTGCACTAATGGATTTTTATGTATTGTCCTAATGCTGGTATTAATGACTACTGCAGTAAGCCTTTTCCCAAAGACTTGTATTTTACATCAATTTATAAATGACCCAAACATGCTTAAATGTTCTTAGATTATAAGATCAAAAAACCTGTCTCCTCACTACAACCTACATGTAATGATGCACATAATTTTCCAGAAGTTAATTATGAGATGAGAGCCACATTCTTCCTGAAAATAAAAGACTTTCAGAGGAAAAAAGCAAACATCTTGCTCATCCCACTGGTGTTTTATCTCTGCACTAAGGGCCCTTCTCTTTGGATCTAATTGCAAAGAAATGGTTTTGGCAGAAATGGATGCTCTCTCTACCCTGGGAGAGAATGATTTCTACAGGAGTTAATGTGCTAGCACAAAGCAAGTCTGCCAGCACAACCAGAAATGGGGGCTGACAGCTCTGCATCCCAGGGAGCACACAACCCCATGCCAGCAGTCCTGATGCCGGCTTTTCTGGGTCCTAGGAGAGCCCCCAGCCGCCCCCAGCTTGTCCTGATCTGACTGTGCTGCAGCACTGAGCAGAAACCAGGCTGAAAGCACCTCTGCTAAACAGACACGGACACTGGAGCAGCTGCAAGTGGTGAAGATGATTCATCGCTTGCCTTCGGGTTTTTACAGACACAGCTCCAGCTTTCAGGCAGGGCAGTACAGGCACAAACCGAGCCCTGATGTTGTCCAAACGCACCCTCCCTGCAAGCACCTCAACCTGATTCAATTAACAGGTACGGGATACATTGAGTTTAATTCCCTCCTGCAGATCTATCATCCAGCTCCTCATAAACAAGCACTCCTTTTAAGTGTTGTTAAGTCAGCTCACAGATAGTTAGACCTGGAGTTACAGCCCATGAGAACTAGTGAGTAATTTATTTTCCATGTTTACCTACATGTGGGTTTGGGGCTGTCAGGTACCAAGCCCAAAGCAACATAAGGACTATGCAGTTATTCAAACCTGTTAATGGGAAATAATCTCAATGAGCAGTTTACTAATTATCTACACAGTGAGGGAGTAGCCTAAGAAATTTTACAGCTTAAATACCTTGCCTTTGGGAACTCTTTAACTACCTTTACCTGTCAGCTTTTCCCTGATGCAACATCAACTTCAAACAGAAAATTAAACACACAGAATGAAGAAAAGCACATCTGGATCCAGGCTGCGGCTTACTCCTGGAAACTGAGTGTGCCTTCCCGGGACACAGCTTCTTGGCTGTCCCCCCTGCTGCAGGAAGGACCTGTAGCTGGCAAGACGCAGGAGGACAACAGATTTCATCTTAGGAGCAAAGTGGTATCAGCCATGGGACAGAAGAGTGAATACTATAAGGCAAGATAAGTTAGGGCCTTTGAACACCCAGCCTAAACACAAGGAGGACAGCAGAGGACAGAGGCTGGGCTCGTTTGGAGGCAAGGTGGCCCATCCTGGCCCTTTTGGCAGCACCAACAGTGTCCTCATTTCTCAGCAGTGAGGTTGCAGAGAGCTCAGCCTCCCCATGAATGTGTAGCATGCATGGTCACAGTGTCCACAGAGGTGCTCCTTGGACGAGACAAAGTATCCCCAAGGTCCCTTAGACCAGGGGCCAAACAAGCCTTCTGCATCATCTCTAAGATCTCTCCTGCCTCCAGTGTCCCCCAAACAAACCACAGACATTCATCCCCTCATGCTGGCTGCCCTGCTTCCCAGGGCTGTGGGCAGGCTACTCATTTCACAGGGGAACTTGCACAGGGGTCTAGGAACTCCAGTTATGAAATTATTCATATTAAAATTCTACAGGAAGAAAAAAGTTGAGTGGGAGGGTTGCTATCCCAGATTTATCAGAGGAGAGGTTTGAACTAAAATAGAAGGAAACTTCTGGATGAAGCAAAAGACGTAACCGGCTCCTAGGAGATCTGTGCGTACAACAGGCAGTGACTGGGTGGAAAGGGCTCCACTGACTCTGTTGCATTTACTGCTCAGCTTCTGAAATCCTAAAATGGCTTCAGTGGAGCTTTCCTCCGACTGATGGCCATCCTGCCAACAGTACAAGGCAGATTTCACTTTCGTTACCCACATTCAACACCCACATGCCATTGGAAAGCCTCTGTCTCCTGCATTTCCCCTTGCAAAGAGCAGCAGTAGTGCTGGGTGGGTGCTGTCCCCAACCACAATGCCCTGGGGTGATCCCCCTTCACCTGAAACACAGCACAGAGAATAAGAGATGTGACAGGTGAAATCTGCAGGAGGGAAAATGCTCAGGGAGATGAGGGGTACTACAGTACAGTTTGTACCTAGAAAAGTTTGCACTTGAAATGCTGCTGGCTTTTCTTTCCACCAGCCCTTAGGGGAGGGCTGGCCAGAGGCAGCTCAGCTGCAGTCACAAGAGGATGAGATTTATCACGCCTCAGTCCCTTCTCTGGAGAAGTCAAGGGTGTTTCATAGATATTCTAAATACAGATAGCATTACCAGCTACTGGCCTGAATAACTGTCCATCCTGAAAAACAAGTCCAACTTTCATTATCTACCAGGAAAGACAAAATCCAGCAAGGGTTTTCAAATGCTATGCCAAAGTAGATGGGAGGTTTTTTGTTAAAATTCAGCATAGATTACCAGAGCCCTCCTAGTACCCACTGAGCAGAAGTGGCCTGAGATATTCTGGATCCTTTCTTCCAAAGCCTGCTGTGCTCAGCACGAGGGATTTCTGCTTACAAAGAACCCAAAATCCAACATTTCCTATACAAAAGCAATGAAGAGCACAAACTCCAATTCTTCATATCATTTTTCTAGACCTGTAGCTACTTTGACACTGTTGCTGGAAGGTGTAATTCACAGTCATCCCAGACCAAAAGAAATAAGCCCAAACCTCACAAATCAATACTGCTACCTTAATGCTCTGCACCTTTCCAAGTGTTTCATAGAGATCCCTAGGTGTAGCAACAAAAAGGGGAAACATACAGTTGTGAAGTGTGGCCCAGGCTGCAGCCTTGAGGAGTTGTTATGATGATTGTTTGCAGCAATCAAGCTCAGCAGAAGCCTTCACATTCAGTGCACTGCATCATCTCCAGGGAGCTTCCTTTACAGCTCTTGCAAATGAGAAAACAAGGTAACTTTAGACTGCACAGCTGCAGGGTGCAGGAGGAAAGCGATAAAATAACACTGAATCAATCCATTCATTCAAAGTCCACTGAACTGCAAATGCATGGACTTAATGAGGTTGGACTCTAAATAGCTAAAAACTGAAAAAAACAAAATGTAGAAAATGTTACTGCCCCTTCACACCCCATACCCAGCCCTCTCTGCTAATCTCCCAGGAACGGTTGCAGGCAAGACTTCCCACATTATGTAGGTCAGCGCCTACTCCCAAATTTTCATCTGTTTTAGTGAAAATAAAAGGCAGGCACTGGAGAAATGCTGACCCCAACTCTTCAGAGCCACGTAGTTGGAGATTGTTTTGTTTTTTTCCTGGCACTCTGTATTTTGCCCCTTGCATGGCTGGAGTGCAGCTGCACCACATGGGTCAGGCTAATGCTCATCCTTAAAGCCATGCACAGGCTCTTACAGCCACACTGCACAGCTTTATGGCTGTTAGGATGAAGGGGGAACTCACAATTTAGACATATGCACTGCTAGTATTTTTTATAATTCTGTTATAATTCAAATTAGGTAAAAAGAGCAGCACATCATAATCTACTAAGGCACTGATGTAAATTTTTCAGTTACTGAGAGAACATTGAATGGAGTCAGTTTTTAGGTAGTAACGTCCCATTACTGCCACAATCTCCTGGATGCAGGCTGTGGTGAACACTGCCCCTGGGCTAGGCGTGCAGAAGCCACTGGGGGCCTGAAGAGCTAGAGCCACCTCAGACCCAGCCATTCCTCCCCACCCGCAGGCTTGCTCTTCCTCACCCACCTGGGCACAAAACATTTTCCCACAAAAAACCCACATGCTCTCCCCCTCTGAGGAAGGAGAGGATCATCATGGATGACAAATAAGTGATATGGCATTTAGAGCATGAGGCATTTATATTCCAGGTTGGCCAGTTCAGGAGAAGAATCTAAACAGGATGGAAGCGGCGTAAGAAGCTTGATTTTTTCGCACTAAATATTTGGTAATATCATGTTTCAAATCACAGACGCATATCACAAGGACACGAAGGCTATTGCATCAGGATGGGTGTGTAGCAGTCGCACAGGGTGGCAAGAGGGGCTCTCCATCCTATCACTGCATTGCTAAGTCAGAGCCAGAGCCCACAGTTCCCCACAATGCACTCATGCAGTGCTGCCACTGGCTACTCAAAGCTGAACAAGTTTGCAAAGCCTGAAGGTAACTCAGATCTGGGGTTTGAAAATCAGCAGTTCCTCGTTGTTATAAATTTAATCCTAGTTTCGATGGCTGGGGTATTTGTGGTAGTATAGTTATAGAGTATAATATAGTATAGAGTGTACCAGGCTGACAGTCCATGCACCCAAGACATCTTTATAATCTCAGCTGCACCTTAGCACAGCACGTTTCTTAAGTGCTGTGCTGGCAGCAGAAACAACCCATAAGATAATGGCAGCCCCCTCTGGTTTCTAAATATAGTCCAACTCTCCTGGAGACTTAAGACATTTTTGGATCCTTCTTACAAAGGTTAACATCGCTTCAATGCAGACTGCTTTACAAAAAATAAAGTGTACACACACATGGAAGTAAACACAGCCAGTGTAGGTGCGTCTCTGACTCCATTAAAAAGATGTGCCCACCGGGCTGTGAAGAGCCAAATTAATTCTGCATGAAAAGGCTCTTATTTGCGTGGTTTTGGTGACAAACCCTCTCAGATAGATGGGAAAGGGGTCATTAGCACTGTGTTATTCCGATGCCATCACACCATATCCCAAACAACCTTTCTCTTTACTGTGGGGTGTGTGTGTGCTTGTTTTTAAATAGAGCATGGTTTATGCTTCCTAGCAGCAGGCAGGATTTCTGCTAAGTACTACATTCCCACCAAAATTAGAATAATTTACTTGAAGGCGCACACAGGTTTATCTCAAATCTACATCTCTTCAGTGTTTCATTCAGAAGGTGCATATTTATCCCAGCACTTCTGCATAAAACTCTGATTAAATGAGCCATTTCCAAGAAAGGCTGAAGTTTCATTTCTATATTGTCTGCAGGCTAAACAAAATAACAGAAATCTCAGTCTTACTAAGGAAAGAAAGAGATGAGAGATGGAGAGTGCAGTTGAACACACTTCATTTACAGAAAACAAAGATGGTCTTGTTTTGTACAGTATTGTACAGTGGTCAGTGCTATCTTCATCTTGAACCATTCTCTTCCCAGTGCTTTCTCTGCTCTAGTATCTCCTCACATCTATTTCCATCTACAGTCAGGAAAGACCAGACTGAGACACAAGCAACTTCTAGCCTCCAGGTAGTGCAACCAGCCGTTGTGCTCTGCCTGATGGAGCAGCGAAGGCTTCTTTGTCCTAAAGGGGTTTGGTTTTGTTTTTAAAATGCCTCATATGCTAATGAGAGATTAAAGTAATAACCATGGGCTTGTCAGCATGTGGTCATGTAATCCATTACTGAATGACTGTGGCACTCAGGGCAACACACTGTTTTCCCCAGTGGTGAAATTTCCCAAATTCTCCATTTCTTAAGACTCTTTGGGCTCATGGCTCTGCACAGTAGAGGAACTGGGAGGATCACTCTCAAGATGATGGGAGGAGATTATCAAGCTTCTCCTTGGCAGCAGCAGAGCAGCACATCCAGCACCTTGTGGGTCTGCGAAGGGGAACTGGCCCCACTGCCCCTAATCCGCAAGGCAGAGAAGCTGCTTTTTATAGGAAGACTTTCCCCCTTTGTACTTCTGCCCAAGCTGCTGCCAGCAGATATTAGCAGGGATTCAATAGCTGTATTGAATCAGTGCCTGGCAAAGGCACAGGCAAGTTGAGCCTCAACATCCTCTTTAGAGCTGCACTGAGATTTTGGCATATTCTTGGTCCAGCCTGGCCCACAGCCAGAGCTGTACTTTCCCATGCAGAAGAGATAAGGGAGTCTGAAGAATACGTAAGCAGTAAGTGTATTCCCTGCCCACTGCTGTCCCCAGGGGGACCTCCTTGTGCCCCTTCCTCTGTTGCCACCATCGTGTACAGAGCTGTCCACGTTTCCTTCTGCTCTGCATCGTGCTGTCCTGCAGCTGTGCAGTGTTCACTGGATAACAGGTCTGAAACTCAAACCAACAGCTTGTATTTCCCTTTCAGACTGGGACTCTATTTTCCTCAGACCGTGAGGAGAGGGACCACTTCGCAGCAGACTGCTCTAGCTTGGAGGAGCCAAGGCCAGGTTAATGCCATCACTGCTGCAGCTGAGAAGTGTCACTGGCAGCCAGAAAAAGTGAGAAAGTTCACACCCTGAAAATGGAGTTTTCTCCTGAGGAAGCCCCTGTGCTTTTCTGTCCTCTCACAAAAGGAAACGTACCTTGAAATTTTGCTGGCTGTGGGACGTGGGGGGTGGGGAGGTGGCAGCATCTCAGTCCCAGCTTCTTCCCATCCCAGAGGGAAATGCCTCAGTTGCTGCTTCTGCCCACTGACATAGCACAGAGAGAAGGGTGCAGGTGTGAAGAAGGTGAGAAATCCTTTTATACTGTTTCATGTGTTGGCACTGGAGGATGCTGTGCTTTGACCATGCAAGTGCCAGATCCAGGATTGCAGGGTGGCCCCAGCACCCATTTCCCATGACAGGATGAAGATATGCAGTGCAGCTTCATTTTCCCGTGCTGCCACAGGGCTGCCTGTGTCCCCATAAGACACAGTTCTTTGTGGCCACAGGCAATGGTTTCAATTGGAACAGTGATCGTGATGCATCCAGAGTCAGGACAAGACTTGTGGCAGCAACAATAGCATTACTCAGTGACAAAAGAGTGGTCAGTCCTTCCTGGCAGCAGCTGCTGGGGCTGCACATGAGCTGAGAGGAGATGAGAGGCTCCCTGACTCAGTGCAGAACAGGAAAAAAAACAATGGCAGAAGGAAAGAAAACAAAATGGAAGAGTGGAGAAAAAGCAGCAGCAGAATACAAAACCAAATGGGTGACTGTCTGCCTCTGTGGGAATTTGTTATTCCCTAAAGCATTTAGGTAAAGCTTTCCCTAAAGCAGCACATCAAGGGGCTGGATCAGAGCCACATGGAGCCAAACCCCAGGGGAGCACAGTCCCCTCAGCCCAGGTGTGCAGCTCTGCACCCCACAGTGGGACAGGGCCAGGCTGGGGCCCTGCAGAGCTTGTGGCTCCCTTCAGAAAAAGGCATCTGGCAGCGTGGGCAGATGTGCACAGCCTCACAGGCTCCTGTGTGACACTGCCTTTTAAAAAACATACAAGTTTGACTCTTTGGGAGCACTGGCATTACCTAAAATGTCATGAGACTGCTGACCCTTCAGAATCCCATTTTCCTTCCCTACCTGTCCCATTTCTTTCATACAAGGTATAATCTCAAATGGCAATTTAAAGCGTCAGTTTCTCAAACCAGGGGTACATTCACCTGAAAGAGTAATCACTATTAGCTGCTGTGCATCCCTCGGTGCTTAATAAGCCAGGTAAACACCAGACAGGACAACAAGTGCCACAGCTCCCTTAGCCAGCCAGCTAATGCTGACCTGCCTTTTTACCCCTAAATGAAGGCCAAGATTCATTACTCACTTCCCCGGACCTTCTCAGCCAGCCACCTCCTCATCCTCTTCCTACAGCTCATGTTGAGAGTCAATCGGAGAGATCAGAGTCGGTGGTTCTGACCTCTCAAATTCTTGCAAGCCAAAGCAGAGTATTTTCCTTCATGTTATCTTTTATATTTAGAATAAGTAGCTTTTGTGGTTATTAAATGCTCCCATGATGTGCTGACATTTAAACATCCCTACAAGCTGTTTAGTTTGCACTGCAGACTACATGCTTTTTAGTATGACATTATCCCCTAATTCTTTTAATGAATTATGTGGGTTTTGTAGTAAACTGAGCAGTAAATCATAAGAGCTCTTTACAATTGGTTTTACAAAATGGTCTTTAAAGACAGCACAGGAAGAAGATCACATCATTAAAAGCACAGATTGGCAGTTCAGTTACTGCCTGCAATTTTGAGCTGAGCTCCTATCATCTATTTTCTTCTGTTTCTCTTTGACTTCCATACTTTGCCAGGGGCTCATCTGCTTGGATACTACATCCTACACATACGGCCAACGAGCAACCCCAGCCCTTGCTCCCTCCTGCAATCCATCACCTGTGCAAGTACATGGTTTCTCTACCTTTCTGTTTCCCAAAGTGTGCATGGCAGGTATTTCTCATGTAGTTGGAGGTTGTGCAGTTAACTTGAGCCTAGGCTCAGCCAGACAGGACAAAGATGGTTGCAGGAGACACAGCCAGTGGCTGCGGCATTGTGGGAGCCTGTACGCAGTGTAGGAAATGTGCTGGCCCAGTCCAGCACACCTGGATCAATTTCAGCTCTTGCCAAACACAGCTCAGTAAAGTTACCCAGAGGATGCAGCGCAGATCAACTGAGCAGTGCAGGTACTTCGATGATGCTGTAACACTTGGTAGAAGTAATTAATACACTTCTCTGTACAGAGACACTGCTGAAGCTTTGCATTCCCACTACAAGAATCAAGTGGAGCAAGTTCTCAGTTTGCAAACTGTCTTACACTGAATCCCCGAGGAACTCTCTGATTTTGATAGCAGGGTTAGGACATAGCACAGCATGCTTAGCTGCCTGCACAAGCTGCTCTGCACTGACACCCCACACCCCGGGGTGTGCAGTGCGGGGACCAGGTACAAACAGGGTAAGTATTTTGATTACAAAAGCAAAGAAATCACAGGACACAGAAAAACCTGCCAGAAAATCCTGGGAGCAGCTATTCTGCAGGAGTTTAGGTTACTTGTGATGCCCAGCATGTGGGCAGGGAAAGAAATTGGAAGTACAGAGTCCCTGTGGGATATTCAGAGTAGGAAGACCACATTCCCTCCCAGGAGCACCTACCCACACCCTGTGGCACTTGGCAGGTGGAGAGTCATGAGGAGGTGACAGATTTTGGGAGCCATGAAAATCTGACTGCTTTGCTGGGCTGTGCCACACTATACCACTGTCCTATGGGCCAGATTATAGAGCGTCCCTGTTCAGCCTGCAGCTGTGTGTATTACTGATGTAATTCAAAGCCAAGCCAGAAGGAAGATTTAAAAACAGAAAGAAAAAAAAAAGAGCGAGAGAGAGAGAACAACACATTTTAGTTTTGGCCTATGACACTTGGGACATTTTATATTAGAACAAGCGGGCATTTGTCTGGGGTAGGTCTGCAAAGACACACCAGCAGGGATGCATTTATTATTTATCCAAGTTTTGGGTCTAGAGAAAGCAAAAGGCTTATGTAAACCCCCAATTGGGATTTCTAGCTCCTCACTTGGACATTTGCTGTACCAGCTTCGCATGGAGAAAGCCCACTCAATTAGGGAGAGAGCAGAAAGGATTCCTTCATCAGAGAGCGGGTACCATTAAGTGCACAACTTTGAGCTGCTCTTGTGTAGCTGAACTGTCATTTTCCCCAAAGTGAGGAGGGGAAGAGCCCTAACTACCTACTGCTGAAAGGAAATGGCAGGCGTTACCTCTGCCAACACAAAGCTGTCCAAGACTGAGCAGCTCACCCCTCTGCTCTTAGCAGCAGGGAAGGAAAAGGGATACTTCTCCTCACACAGGGCAGCTGCCCTGGCAAGCAGGGAGGACAGAAGGGAGAGGACGGTCACAAATCCTGCATCTGAAATTAATAGTGAAATTAAGTCATCTCAACTTGATTATGTACACATGGGTCCCTAGCTTTTACTTTTGAGCACAATCATTCTGTAGGTCTGCTTGGTATCAGATTGATCATGCAGTGTAGTGATGCACCCCAGGCAAGTCCCACAGCCTAAATATTGCCCTTTCCTTGGTAGTTACCCTGACAAGGCAGAGGTTAGCAAGATGAAGATGCATGTTGTTTGCTCTATGCATAGTAAGGTTTTGAGAGTAGTGAAGTCTCAGATCGTAGGAATGGTCATATGCAGCATCACAATATTAGCTTTGTAAATGTTAACTCACAGGAATTCAACCATATCTCAATAAATAAAAGACTTTTGCTAATAACATAGGCAGCCAAGTGACGCTCACATTGTGTATCAAAGGTCAAAGAAGCAAATAATTTTTAATTGAATATGCAAATTATACAAACTGTCTAGATGTCAAGAAGTTTGAAAGTAACAATGTGAGTTTGGTAAGTCATTCCAGAAATCAAATTAGACAAATCTATCCATCAAATAATTAACTGTAATTAGAGGACTGTCAAAAGCAGCAGGGGGACCATTCCCAACCACGTTGGGAATTGCAGCCTAACCAACAGGGAGACAGCAAGAAACTATAAATTTACACTTGCAGACTGAAGATAATTTGGGCTTTGAAGGTACATTGCTGTTTACTACAAATCTAGTAATTTTCAGTTTTCAGATAGCTTCAGGCACTGCACTTCTGCATTCCAGCTATTTATTTTGTGATTTTACAATCATTATGGTTTCCTCCATTATCTCTCACTACACATGTGTAAAAACCCAACAAAACCAAAATCCGGCAACCCACACAGGGGAAGAGTAAAACTGACTATACACAACGTGTTGTGAAATGCAATGAACTAAACAAATAGGAAAGCAGGTGGTATATTTTCTTAATTTGTTTCATCTACCTTGGGTGTTGCTCAGAACAGCGTTAGGTCAGCATTTGCTAACAACTGTGTACGTTTGCAGCAGATGGTCCTCCATTAAAAATGAGATCTCAAACAGAGAGCTCTGGGAAGCCCTTGAGGGACTGAAGAAACCATCAGTCATGTATTTATGCCTCTCTCCAGAATTCAGTCTATAAAGCCAGCCTGTGTGAGCCATGTACCCAAATGAGAAGGATAAGTAATTCTGTCCTACCTCTACCTTGCTGAGGTACTGAGCCTTTACCTGGAATATGTGGTCTGCAGCTTTTTCTTTAACCAGTGGTTGCAAAAGTACAGTGAGAAGCAGCAGCAAAGATCAGCAGTAGCTCCTGCAGCAGCCAAAGAGTAGCCATAAATAAATCAAGATAACAGACAAATACGTTCTTGACAAAGAGCATAAAACACAAGCTAAGACTGTAACAGTGACATTTCTATTACATTTCAACGTTCAGGGGAAGCCGGACTGTGATTATGTCTCACCTGCTAGATTTCCCTATGCTGGCTCACTGATGAATTTTTAAAACCTAATTTTGATGCAGTATCTTTGAACATCAGCTTCATTAGACGTGGTGGGGAACTAATAAACATAATTAAACTGTGCACAAAAGAGCTCTTTATGGTTTAGGATACAGAGTAACCCTAGCTTGTCTGGAAACTTAAGAGTGCAGGAAGTGTCTTGGACACATCACCAAGTGTGAAAGCTGGTTTGAAGGCAAGAAAGCGTTTTGTAGTGCCATCACTGGGGTGTGACTGGAAACTCAGTCTGGCTTGCTAGGATGCCTGCTGCATAAACCTTTGTGACCCAGCCCTGCATTGTAGGCTCCTCCTGTGCTGCTGCCTCCAGCACCACTACCAGCACCCTCCACTCACAGCATGGTTGCCCTTCCAGCACAACAAAAGGAAACCCAAAAACTACTCTAAGAGATCAAAACAGGGGATATTGACGTTCATCTAGTTTTCAGCCCTGCTTGTTTTAAGGAATCTAGCAGTGCAGCTTGCCGTGCCACACCTTTTGTGTGTCAGGAGATGAAGACTCAATACACTCTGGAAGATTTTCCAATCAGAAAATCAGGGCAGATGCCCTGGAGAAGGTTTGCCTCTTCCTCCTGTCACTGAAGCGTACTGGGAATACGCATTTATCCCATTTGAAGTCAACTCAGATTGGGGAGGGGGAGCTCTGTTCCTGTGTGCGTGCACATGTACTCTTTGTTTCCTCATATTTAAGATGGAAATAATCCTACTTATATCCCGTGTGAATCATTTTTAAAATCTGTGGATAAAAATGCAAAAGCAGATAACTTCATGAAATAGAAAGATTACCTCTATTCCATGGCACAGAAAAGATTTACTGCTACCCAAGCACCTTGGTTCCCCTGAGCATTGCTGCACCCATACCAGGACTTTCTCAGTTCATGAACAGCCTTGGCCTACAGTTTCCCTTATGGAAGCATTTATATAAATCAAAAGGGGAAAACTTTACAAAGCATGCTTCCCCGAGCTCACTGTGGTACATGACAGAGAATTCTCCCAGCCAAAGGCCCTGTACAATTTTCTTAATTAATCAAGTGTAGAGTCCTAGTGGCAAATCTGGTTAAACATAAAATGTCCTCCTCAGCAGCTAACTGAGACCACCCAAAGGATGACTGTAACTGTTGCTTACAGGCACCTTCTTTCCTTAATACCTCTGACTTGCAGACTACAACCTGAAGACATTATTTGTCTAATAAAGCACATGCAGAAAAAGCACACATCTGCTGCAAAAATATTTGGCTCCCTTGATCGGTGGTGATATTTGAAAGGGTATAAACACTCATCCATATTTTTGGCTAAGCTATTTACAGTAGCTCCAAGTGCCAAAAAGATGCAGATGTGCTTATTTAAACACATTCATGTGGTTTCTTTCTGAGCTGACATTGATTTTGGGTAGCTGAGCTTTCACAAAAGGATCCATCAGCTGTGAAAAGACCCATCAGGTAAGTACAGTGGTGGCACAGTGAGGAGGAGACCCAGGCCCCATGCAGACCCTACACCCCACAGAGACTGGCAGGGAGTGGTGGGAACAGAGCTGCAGGAACTCAGTAGCTGCACAAACTCAATCATGGTAGCGTGAAGGTAACTTCTCATGGTACGGCTCATTTCCCTGCCTGCACAGGTGTGCTTTTTTAGCTGCTGTCACACTGCAGTGGTTGCATCGCTTTAAATATCCTCCTCAAAATAGTACAGCAATATCTTTAGAGAAATAAAGCTGCTTTCCGAAGTTATACTACCCACAGAAAGTCTGAAAAACTCTACACACCTTAGCAGAAGGCACATCTATTCTGTAAACAGCACTGCATAGAGAAAGCGGCTATTGAATTACTGTAACAGTGGATCAAAAGCACTGCATCGGGCTGTGATCCCATCACCCTGCAGCAAGGAAAATCATCGCTGTGACCTGAACTACGCCTTTTTTTTTTTTTAACTGCATCTTTAGGTAGCATTACCTATCACCTTGTGGACTTTTGGGTAATCCAAAATGGACTATGACCAGTCTTAGGGCTTTCCTAGAAGAAAAAGGGTTCACTATGTCCCAAAACATTTGCTTTAAATCAAAATGGACTAATGGCTGAGAATAGATACTCACCATGTTCAGGACAAAGTTCTTTAATCCTCAATTTTGAAATATTCTTGTGGCTAGCAAATTTTCTCAAGCCCGTCCTATGAATTACCCTGCCCCACAGCCACCAGTCTCCCACCTGCAAGCCTGTCAGACCCAGTGTCACCATACAGCTGTCACTTCTGCCACTCTTTGAAGAAATACTTTCAACATAAAAAAGCCAGTGGCTTAACAGCAGCAAAATACTGCAAGCAAGAGAAGGCTGTGAGCACATGTTGCCTTGCATTTCTGCCTTGAACCTGACACGAGCTCTCAGATGCCCAGATGGTTTCCTGGCCTCAGGAGCTCCCTGTTCAGAACTTTATTGAAGCATTTATGCTCTCTCCGCTTCCAGCGTGAAGCTGTGGGGTGCATGCAGGGGCTGGCAGTGGGGCAGTCACCACAGAAACCTTTCAAAGTGGAGAGGGACATTGGTAAAGGTCAGTTTTGCAGAGTATGTCCCCAAAAGCATGTCAGGATCAGCATGGCTTGGCAGAGCCTGGCTCCTTGCAGAGGAGCTGTGGAGTCACTGCTAAAGAGGGGGACAAAGCCTGAGTCATCACCGCACACCTCTTGCAGATAACAGGCTTGATATGCTTCATTACTACCAAGAGCTCCAGCCCAGCTGCCAGGATCCATTTTGCAACCCAAAAATGTAAATACAATTTCCCCATCTAGTGGTCCAGCAGAGTAAAAATGCCACTTTGTCTCCTGCAGCTGATGGGGAAGTTGCATCTGGCAGGGACACCTCCCAGCCGAGTTCTCATCCACCCACAGCTCTGCCCATTCCAGCAGCGAGCAACAAGCAGGGGAAGAACAGAGATAAACCCTATAGCAGGCTGCAGACCTGCTCAAAAGAGCAAAGTAATAAAGCAAAGTTGCTTTCATGATCCAAAGAAAAGGGTGTGTAAAGAAGTGTATTCCTTAGGCTGATGCAGGACTAAGCCCAGTGCGTTTTGAAACAAACAAGAAACCAGTCTCCTGAAATCTCAGAGTCACCTCGGAAACTCTGACAAGCCATTAGCTGTGACAGCAACAATTACATCCTCCTAGAGCTCCAATCCTCATTCACCGAATACAGGCCTGACAACCAGTGGTACTGGAGCAACACACAGAATAATAAACTAAACCCCACTGGTGAGGCAGCCCCCAGCTGCAGTGAATTACATGTTTCCATGGGCTGTGCCTTGCCATAAATCTCCTCCCTGTGATGGGATTAAAGCAATGCAGGGTGATGAGGCAGCAGTGCCTGGTCTTTCTCTCCTCCTTCGCTGCCAGCTGGACTTCTCAGAGGTTTTCAAGGAGCAAAGGATGGGGTAAGAGCAAAAGCAGCTCTCATCCAAGGTAGAGTCAGAGGAGCAGTGCCCAGGCACCTCTCTTGCTCCCTACCCACCATGAAGACACAGAGTCATAGCAGCCACCCTCGGCGTGCTTCCCAGCACATTCTCTTTCCTGCAATGAAGGTGAGGAGCTGACTTCTGGTACTACTGAAGCAGCACAGCCCTGAGCAGCAAGACACCAGCGCTTGCCTCCAGCCACTCTCCTTTTCCCGATGTCTGGTCCTCACAGCACTGAAACGAAACCCTGTGCCTGAGACGTGCCATCCCTTTCCAGTCTAACCCCAAACCACACGCTGTTCCCTTTGTTTTCCACTTCAAGTAACTGCCCAAATAGGGGTTGAAATGGATTTTCTGTGCAATTCATGATTAAAGGTACTTACGGCCAAGAGAACTTAATATCACAAGCAGTACAACCAAATTCCCTTGATGCAAAACTGAACTGAGTAGCCCAAACTGGTCCCATTGGTATGCAGGATTTCTGACTTGTTCAGTTTTCTTTTGGAAGGAGTAGTCGGGGAGGTATTTTCGCTTGACCCATTATAATTCATAAACTTTTTCCTCTCTGTCATTGTACATCAGCAGCAGAGAAATGGTTTCTTATTTCCCATTGTTTTATGGATTTTCCATAGAGAGCATCCAGTGCACGAAAGAATGAGATACACCCACTTCTGTTATATAAAAAAAATCCACTTCTTCTAAACACATTGCAACTTATCTGTTCCATGCGGTTTATATGTAACATTTGGTCTGCTCACAAAAAAATAATTCGTAGCTTTATAGAAAATGAGATATTCCCATAAATATCAGATTTCATTTTAAGAGAGAAAAATCTAGTTAAACTCACAAGACAAAATAAAAAGAGACTGGCCAACTGGATCCTGTCTAATCTGAGCTTTTATCTGGGGCTTTTCTTGACCACTCCATTAATGTAACAGACAGCATTTCTTCATAACAACATTTGGTTCAAACTGGCCGTAGCTGGGAAATAGTTTGATACCTCAACTTAAGCCATGCAAAATATTTTCTGGCGACTTTAAGAAGGGAAAATCCCCTTGGGGTGATCTGGTCTGTGCAGCCGGGGAAGAGAAGATGCTTCTGGCCTGTGACTTCAGATGCCTCCGGGCTTGGAGAATGTGAAATGCGCATGAGACATCAGAGGTGCGGAGCAGTGGGCATCAAAGGGAAAAAATTTCCCTGGCCAGCACATGCTCCCCTGAGCTGATCCTTATCCCTGTGATCAGCTGTGCTCATTCCTCACAGGGAGGACTTGGAGAGGGAGAAAGGGAGCGCTGCCAGATGTCTGAGGGGAAAAGCACAGCCAAATCTACAACCATTTTGTAGCTGTAAAGAGGATAAAACAAGCCTTTTCAGGTTTTATTATTATTATTGGAAGCAGCAGAGCTTGGGGACTCGGGGAGTGCAAGGATGTGGTGGTGAACTTCAAGTACAGAAAGATAATGATTTTTTTTTAAATAAAGTAATTGCATAAACACTGTAGAATAGAAATTAGAAGGAGTTCATTTACATCCAGGGGAAACAGCACAGCAGGCTCAGCTGTGGAAAGCCCAGGACCAGCTGAAGCAGCACCCAACTAAGCACATACGCAAGCACAGGGTGCTGGGAGCCCCACTGTTGGCCAGTCTGGAAAGTGCCTTGAGAAAGGCGAGTTTCCCTTCCACTCGGCTTTCAGGGACTCCCAGATTTTGTCTCAGTATAATTTCCAGCATCCTCAATACTCATTGCCAGCAGGAGGTGAAACCCCTGGGAAGAGATGCCCACTGGTCACTGGTCTGACAGCCTGGCTCCTGGATCACACAAAGTGTTTTACACATTTTAAACACAAGGCAGCTTTGAGTTCCTCCCAGAGTTTTCCTGTTTTAGTGCTAACCATCAGCTGAAGTTTTGTATGATGCTTTTCTGGAAAGTGCTGTCAAAGGGCTATCACCTTACACCTCTGAAACCACCAGGATCTCATCACTTTCCCCTTCAAGAGGAGGCATTCTTTCCTCTTTCCCCTAAACAGATGCATAATTCTCTCAAACATGCAGTTGGATTCAAGAGACTCAAATCACTCGCTCCACAAAACATAAACAACTTAGAGAGCAGCCTGAAAACTTTCCCACACTGAGGTTGTCACCTTCTCCCCTCCCTTTAGGAGGATCACACTGAAACCAGGACAGTAATCCGGTTTTCTGGCTCTCTTCCTTTTTGCTCCTTCATTCAGTGTTAACAAAACATGACTGTGTGCCAAACACAGTGCAGCGTCTGTGGCAAGGATATGCATCTGGGATGGATGAAAGCAGGAGCTGCAGCTCATTTCCCATGGGCCACCTCAGAGGGCAATGCTCCACCAGGCCACCGAGCCTGGCCAAACCACTGCTGCAGGCACAGGGCAGAGCATCCCAGCAGCCGGGTTGCCACGAAAACTTCGGGTGACCTACAAACACTGATACCAACCACCAGCAAGCAAACAGGGGGAAAGATGACTCTACACAGCAAGACCAACAGGCCTGATGAAGCCTTGCCCACAGCGCAGTGGGTCAGCCACCACAGGCTGACGGTCTCACATCCAGTAGCATCACCTAGCCCAAAAATCAGGCACCTGCCTCTCCTGGCCTCCATCCCTGCTCTTCAGTTTGTCCTCCGAGAAGCTCAGTAGTCACTCAGTGCTAAGGGTCACAGAGATAACTTTCTCTCAAGAACTGAAATGTCAAGAAGAGAGAGACAAGAAAGTCTGGGCTGGAACCTTTCGCAACAGGAAGGAGGTGGTTACAGCAGTAATTTACTGTGGTAGGTTTTGCAGTGTGATTGCAACATATCATTACACCAGTTTTATCCTTTTCCATTTGGCAGATGCCGATTCCTTCCCCCTGTTTCTTATAGAGTACAAGCCAACGTGGCTGCATTTCAAATGGTTTCAAACTCTGCCAATGGCAATAAAAAAAAATAACTGAAAAGTTCTCACAATTGCATTAGCTTACCCAAAACTAATACATACTTACATACAGACATATAAGTAAAAAATATACACAGTCAGCCAACTTGAAAGGATGGCGCCAGAGAAATGGTGAGGTTGGTCTCCTCTCTGGGTAGGTAAAACAAACAAAAGATAGGTTAAGTAGGAGCCTGAAATGAGAAGCTGTGCAGGTCTCCAGACAGATAAACTCCTTCTTACTCGATAGCCTACTGCCTCAAATGCACTAGGTACTTTCCAGGCACAAAGAAAGAACACATGCCCTCTTCACAAGTCTTCTGTGCCCTATGAAACACAGAGTCAAAGGCCAGAGACCACAGGGACAACAGAGAATCAATGTTGCACCAGTACTGGGTGGGAGGGAGCATTCAGGAAAAAAAATATTTTCGTGTTGTTTCTCCACCCGCTCCAGGTTCACCTTTACTCTTCCTGCAGATCCGTAGAGCCCGGAGGTAGAAAGTATGTAACGGTTCCTTATAAGCATTTCTTTGGGAAGCATTGTTGTTGCTAAGCCCTTTATTTACACCAATGGAAATAAAAAATTGCTCCTATTATGTCATCAAAGTTTGGGTAGGGCAAAGTCGAGGAGAAAGGGAAGCTCCACAGCTCTACTGCAGTTGCAACTGAAAACCTCCATGCAAGACCCTGAAGCCACGAATGAAGACAGGGAGCTGGGAGGGAAACAAGGCTGTCACTGCCTCCACAAGCAATGCGGTGAGAGTGGGATTTGTTATATGCGATTTTATATTTTTCCTAATGCATTTGTTCTCCTTTGTTTTAAGCTTTGGGAGGAGGTGACAGGATACTTCCTCCAATACTGAAGCCATTTCCAGACATGTTCAGCTGCTTTTTTCAAGGAACAACTTTGTCACTGACCATCATCTCTCTGTAGAAACTGCTATTCCTTTGTCTTAAGGAACTGCAATTCAGGAGATGGCAGCACACTGCACAGAGAGGTGAGAAGCACAATCCAAGGTGGGGAAGCGCATCCCTGCCCTGGGTTTGACAAAACAGGGGTCTTCACAACAGGGTTGCAGACCCACCATCTACAAGAGCTGCTGCTGTTTGTGCAACAAGTGTGTGGGGAAAGGCGTTTTCTTTCCTTGCTATGTTTTCTGGAGCCATCAGGCAAAGGGAGCAGCATCTGGGTATACCCCAAATGGAGGAAGGTGCACTGGATGGCATGAAAGTCTATTTGATCCTATTTAACATCCTACAAATTGCTTCCTACTTGAAAGCAAGGCATTACATTAATCTTCCCATCTAAGTGATGGGGAAAGAGAAAGTGGGTATCAGCTCAGATTAGGTGTCACTTAATGGACGATACATCTGAGATATTTTCAGTGGATTATAAAATATTACTTTCTTAATTAAAGGAAAAGAAATTGCTGCAGGGTACTGAGCTTATCTTTCTCAGAAGTTGTCTGTAATTCAACTGAACCAATGCGATTCTCAGAAGAACTTACACATTCTAAAAGATTTCTTTTTAAAAGATACAAATGAAAAGATTTGTGACAGTTGCAACCATCCTTCAGCTTAGGTCTAAGCAATTAGCAATTAACATATAGTGATAATTCTGTATTTGTCTCCTAGATTTGAAACTTTGGCTGAGCTCCAATGCAACGAGAAACCCTCATTTTGAAAATACCTTATTTACAACTTCCATTCATAGTTGTGCCACACTTGGAGGGGATGGGGAGAAGAGGAGAGGAACAGAGAAGAAGCAGCTAATCTTTTTTCCAAGTAAATTAATGTTTATAACTTCAGTGGTGTGACATAACTAACTATGAGCAATTAAATAATTTACATTTTCTCATTTAAGAATGTGAGGCTTAGAAAAAATATTTCCATTAAAAAAACTTCAACATCTTGTCAGAACAATAAATGCATTCTTTAAAAGGTCAGCTACTACACTTTCCACGAAAAAAGAATAATCTTTTTAATCCTAAGTGGTTTCTTCAAATGAAACAATAAATGTCTTCTTCCCATCTTTCTGCTTATATTATCAGCAAAGCACTAATGAAAAGCAACTCTTGTGAAAAGCCCTCTGAGGGTTTTTTCATGTGGATCAGCTCAGTACAGAATAGCAAATATATCTGTGTGGTCAACAGAGTGAACAAATTTGCAGGAAACAAATCTGCTGAATAAGTATCCCAGCAGTAAGAAGGAAAAGCTCATATGTTGTATAATATTTCTGTATGAAATACATTTGAATATGAATACTTCTATATGCAGATAGACCCTTCATTCAACCATGAAAAATTGTTTTATGGTTCATTTTGCTGCTTAAATTTCATAAAGCAAACAAACTACTCCCTCATGCTCTCTGCACTGTGGTGGGCTCCGCTCCACAGGCACCTGGTCAGCTGCTCTTGGGCATGAATCCCAAAAGCAGTTCCTTGAGGAGATAAATTTCACCCACCCAGCAGTTTGGGTTAGCAAAAGTGAGCTTGAATGTGAGGGTGGTGAATTTCGCTCTGCATGTAACCATCCAGAAAAAGGAAGATGGAGATTTACCATATTTTGATTGTTTTCTTACACAATTCTGAAATCAGTGAAGGCAAGAGACTCTTCTGCAAAAGCTTCTGCTCTGGTCAGCAATCCAAACACAATTTAAATATTCATGTCCATGTCATAATGCTGCAAAAACTAAAATGTTTGGGTTTTTTGGGGTTTGTTTTGTTTTGTTTTAAATTAAATAAATGGTGAAAGTCACAAGGGAGATTTCAAGAGGCTTTTATACCAGAAGGTTCTTTTCTGATTATTTAAAAGAAGTTTATTTTAAACATCATGCAGTCAACCTCTGAATGAAAGCTCATAAAGCCCTAATCCTTCAGAAATTACACTTTTATGAAATCCGTTTACTGTTCTTATTAAATAATTGTTTCCAACATAATTCTCAAACAGCATCCAAGCCTGCTAATGTCAAGAGAAAACTGAGCCAGCAGGAGAAGCTGTGAATATGTACTATAGAAAACTAGTACATATAAAACAGGATAAATTCTTTCAAGAAAATCTACAAATACCACCAAGTTTGCAAACTACATATCACCTCAACTGTATAAAATCCTAACCAGTGCCAGATCTCCACTGAATTAAGAAAATCCCTGTTGCAGAGGAAGATAGGGTTTTTAACACTAATAAAACTTTACACAAATGGATTAAAAGAAAACACTGAGAGAAATCTTTTGATAAAATTAGAACAAAACCTTTACACTAGAAACTAGGCTGGACCTGAAACAAGATAGCATGTTTTAAAATAGGAATGCACACACAAACAGTCCCAACTACCAGAGGATTAAATTGGGAAGTGAAAGGGATAGAAAATGCACTTCATTTATTTAACATGATAGCAAGAGCAGGAACCTTTACTTAAAACAAGAGACGTTTTATAAGGAAAACCCTACCTGTTGGTCATCAGGGAGGAAAACTTCATTACATATATTTATCAGTGGCACTAAGCAAACATTTTCAGACAAGTTGCCATAATTACCTTACCAACTCTTTCCTAAAAAGGCAGTAGCTCATTTGGCATCTAACCCTGGGGTAGGGCACTGTTGGAGTTGTTTCCTACCACTATTAAACTTAAAATTCAGTTTCTATCAATACAAAGTCCCTGCCATTTTCTCATCTAGCTGCTCAGAATTTTAAAGAACCACATTCCTATCACTCTGAATAATACTGAGAAACATCTGCTTGAACCATCCCAAATGATAACATCTTCAGCAAACTTCGTCACTCCCTAGTCACCTGTCCTCCCTCATAGCTGTAAGTTCATTGGACAGTGGATTGCTCTGGATTCTCAGTGGAGACCTTCCTCCCATGTAAAGGCTGGCCACTTGTTCCCCCTTATTTTCCATTTCATCTGTTTACATCTAATAATCATGAAAAAAAATAATCCTCTTTATCCTACAACAGCTTAGAATCTATAGGAACATGTGCTGAAGCACTTACAATAACTTTTCTATACATCCAAAGGCACTATACAAAGTAAGCTGTTTTGGTCTTTGCAACACCTTGAAAACACTTGATAGATTGGCAAGTATGACTTCTCATTGTGGAGCTGTCACACCTGTATGATTTGTTTCTTGTTATTAAAACATTCCACTTCTACCAAGCTTTTGGTATATCTTTTATATCTATATTGTTATTTAAACCAGCCATTTCTTTTCATGCACCATAGCTTTACATTTGTTTAGAACTGCAGCATTTGTGCATAAAATGCCCCTACATTTGTTTCTTGCCTGTTTTTATATGTTGTGATTATCAGGGGCTGTTTACTTGTAATATTCTTTGTTACTCCTTCACAAATTTTACTACACTCTACCATTTTTATTCCTGGATTACAAGGTTTTCATTATTTTATCTGCTTGTGATGTGTCACCCAGATTTGTGCAGTCTTCCATGCACAACGGCTTTTCCAGCTTCAAGTAAAAAACAACCCAACAAAAGAATACAAGCCTTGGTGATGTATAATGCTGCTAGAGTAACTATAACTAACCAGGCTTGGCTCAGGTCAAGCCTATCTTTCTTGCAACACACTTATTCCAAAGCTGTCCCACTTCCTAAGAAACCAAACTCTGCATCCTAGTGCTACCTTTCCAAGTAGGTACCCCCTTTACTTCCTAGCCTCAATTTTTCAGGCAATCGCATCCCACATGCCTCTGCAGGAGCACCCTTGGCACGACAGTGGAGTCATCAATACAACACACACCCCCAGCCCTTGCCCTTCCCTCTCCCCTCCCTTGCGCTCCTGAGCAAATCTCCCCTCCACCCCAGCAGCACAAATGGAAACACAATCAAACCCTTAGATGTTTTCATAACTG
This sequence comes from Aegotheles bennettii, assembly GCA_013398125.1. Taxonomy (NCBI): domain Eukaryota; kingdom Metazoa; phylum Chordata; class Aves; order Caprimulgiformes; family Aegothelidae; genus Aegotheles; species Aegotheles bennettii. Next base: position 303,464 of record VZRW01011299.1, on the reverse strand, counting down.
TGAGGTAAAAAAAAAATAAAGAAAGAAATAGATGAAGCCTCCCTGATCTTGGAAACTGCTGGCATAGCAACAGCAGAGAGGAAAACCAGAGCAGAATATTTTTCAGCAGCAAATCATTATTTTTAAGGAGTCTAAGGGTAACCTGTTTAGCAGTCTCTGTGACAGAAGGTTGTCTGTGAGGAAGGAGGAAAAACTGGTTATTTGGCAATTTGAAATTAAAATTTCCAAAGTCTCGCATGAAACATGGATTTTCAACAGATGATGTGGCATATTCTTCACTACTGAGCATGAAATGCTAATTGAAAACAAGGTCAAGGTGACTCACATCTTGACAATCAAACAACATATGTTCATTAAAGGAAAACACTGCCAAACAAGCTTGATCATATTTTTTAAAAGAAACTGAAAAAGCTAAAGACTAAAGAAATGAATTGAAGACAGTTTAATGTTTATGGATTTCAGTAAGAAATCTGTTTGATATCCTGAGGGAAACCATTAATTAAGTTGGCTTGCTCTGAAATGCAGTTAAATTAATACTAAGCAGGTCACAGAACTTCAGAAAAGAATGTAATTGTAAATCAGAGTCCTCCTAGCACCTACCAGAGCTTCGACAGAGCAAGGTTTGGTCCTTCTGACTCAGCATGAGGGACCTGAAAATACAAGCTGTGAGAAGTTTCTGTTTCTGAGTAGAGACGGCACTAAACACCCAGGGAGCTACAGAAAATGAGACTCCTCAAGATGGCAGAGCTAATGAAGCGAGGTTTGTGTGGGACATTGCCTACACTAATGTGTCTGGGAAATGGAATCTAACCGGTACGCTGTCAGTCTTCAAAAACAGTGACAGGAAAGACAATCTGGCTGTGACAGCAGAGAGCAAATTACATCCCAGTGCACAGGGTGATGCCGCAGCCAAGTAACTCAGAAACTGGACAGCTAGTATTGCCCTGTTCTAATGATTTGTGTATCCAAGGCCACCAGCAAATGTTGCTGAATTTTACTGATTTGTGTATCCAAGGTCTAGCACTTTCTCTAGCATATACGCGCGTATCTCTGAAAAATGGATTTATGAGTTTGAGCCCATGCGGCTGCCAGCGACCTTGCAGTCAGCAGTCAGGTTGCCACTATTCGGCTGTCTGTCAAAACACCCTCTGCAAAAGGCGTATAATTGGAAAACAAATTGTTGAACTCAGCTGGTTAGCACCAGCCCCAAACATCTGCAGAGTGGTTTAATGTTGAACTAAAGCCGAGTCAGTGCCTGAGCTGGATACAGATTGACAAGTCCATGAGAACAGGTTTCCTATCAAGTCACAGAACTTCTGTTTTGGACATGCAGCAGAAACAGAAGGTGGAAGAAATTATTTTTGGCATTTGGGGACTTTATTTTCTAGCTCAAAGAAAATAGGGAAATGCAGAAACAGATATATGGGAAATGAATGCTACATTTTAGACTTTAAAATATACTTTCTATGGTTGTGAGAAAGGCTTGTGCTGGCTTATAATCCATTTGAACTTTAAGTGCTTAACATGCATTTAACACAAAGATTTTTCTTGAGTGAAGGAAGTCACACAATTCTACCTGGCCTACGCTTCAAAGCCTTTGACATCTGATTCACAGCGCATCAGCCACACAGCAGGAATTTGCTGCAACTTCAGCACAGAAACGTGCACAGCAAACACCCTTTCCCCTTCCCCAGACCTCATCCACTTGCCCATAGGACTTCTCACAGAATCAGGGTTGGAAGGGACCACAGGGGGTCATCTGGTCCAGCCTCCCTGCGCAAACAAAGTCATCCTAGAGCACATGGCACAGGACTGCATCCAGATGACTCTTAAATACCTCCAGTGAGGGAGACTCCACAGCCTCTCTGGGCAACCTGTTTCACGGTGTGGGAACTCACAGTGAAGAAGTTATTTCTCATGTTCAGGTGGAACATCCTGTGCGTCAGTTTCTGTCCATTGCCCCTCATTCTATTGATTAGCACCACCAAAAAGAGCCTGGCTCCATCCTCTTCACACCCACCCTTTAGGTATTTACACACACTAATGAGGTCCCACCTGAATGAATCCTTGGCTGGAAACTATCACTCTGAACCACTGCAGCCTTTCATCTGCCAAACAGAACAGTGCTGTGCCATACCCACAGAGTCCAAAGCCATGGGGAATTTTAGGCTAGATTCCATATTTCAGGGAAAGGGCTTTTCTGTAAAGCGCAGTACTCCTGCTCCATTAAGGGTTATGGTGGGAATTTTTCACTTCACAGCTGAAGAAACTGACTGGGCTGCAAAACTGACCAGATCCCTGCAGCTGCCCAAGGGGATGATCACAAAAGCCATGTTCTCCCTCCTGGAAGTGTTTTCCCCAATAGCTCTGGCCACAGAGGAGGAGCAAGACAAAGCAGCATCTCTGGGTAGCTGCAGCCTCACTGGTCCCCCCTCCACCAGGGACATGGCAGCCACCAAGACTGTGGCCATCAAGTCCCTCCACTGAGGAAATTGTACCTTGGCAAACTTGGCTTTGATTACAAGAATAAATTTCACCCACTTTTTCACTAAGGCTTTATGTATGTAAACCAGAACACTTTAAAGTATTCAAAACTTTTTTTTTAAGCATACCTCTATTGGGCTTTCATCAGAACAGAGAAATAACTATTAAGACATCTGCAAATAGCTTATTCCTTATCCTAGGGATATAATTTCTTCCTAGTGCATGCATGAATGTGCCTTCAGGTCCATGAAAGCTTCTAAACATGTGAGGAAAACTAGATAAAAACCAAGTGGACCAGAAAATTTTGGTTGTGAAAAAGAGTCCATACAATATTCACACTTAGTTTTTATTTACAGAGTTGGGGTTTTTTTCTTTTTACAAAAAAGACTTGTGCAATTTCAATTATGTTGAGGATTCCAAACGAAGGAAAATGCACTATAGAAACTCATACCAAAGTGCTGATGAAACACAGCATTTTGTGCTCTCGGCTATACTATGCATGACAGCAAAGCTGTCCTGCTGATAACATGGGAATTTGTTCCATCCTTGACATAACTTCTGGAAGTGCAGTAAGTTTCCTGTCAAGACCAGCATGTTTCCATTGTTAACAGTAAATGTTTTTAGAAGCTGTGAGATTAATTCATTACTGCAGTGCACAATTCACAAAACTCTACAGGAAGAAGAGATCTCAAACCCCAGCGTTGCTCTGAGGCTTCACAAACAACACCACCATTGCTCTCAGTAAGAGGTCAGGAGATGCCCCCAGCACTTGGTCCTGCACCATGGCTTACACTGATTCATGCCCAGTAACACTATTATGGTGATATCACACTGGATGCAGGCCCTCCAAAGCATGTTTGCTTTATAAGTAAGTTCAGTAACCAGTAAATGCCTCTCTGCTCAGGAGCTGCTGCTGCTCGGGGCTGAGGCGGAAAGCTCAAGCATGCCTGCAGCAAGTGCAACTCCACCAAAATGCTCCACACTGAAGTCTGTTCAACCAGATTTAAGTTCCTCGCATCCTTACACCATAGGTAAAAAAAACTTTTCAGAACTTGCTGTGTCTTTACAGGCCCTAGGACCTTTAAAATTGTGCAATGAACAAGCAGTCACAGTTAAGATGCTATTTATCAAAGCGCCTCAGATTGAAAGGTGAATGCAAATATTTTTGTGATATCGCTCCTCAGGCAAAAATCCACCCAGTAAGTGCACATTCTCAAGTGGTACGTAGACATAAACTAGTGAAAAGACATTTGGTAGAGATCTGAACCAGAGAAAAGCTTCTATGTGCCACAGTTCCCAAGTTTTGTTTCTTTTTAATTTCAAAACAATATATAAGTTTACATGCCTGCCAATTTGAAAAGTCTCCATTAAAAAACACCAAACACAAACCACAACTCATGGTTCTGCAATGTCTATTAGTTCAAAATCATTTTGCAAACTGCAGTAATATACAGGGTTGCTGAAATTTCATATCAATGATTTAGTCAAGCTGTCATTCTCCAAACATACATTGATCAAACTGTTTTGGGATCAGACACAGGGAACTTCAGATTGAGCTGAAGGGAGGAAGAAAAGTTCAAGCCACTCTTAGATTTACTGGGGGTGGTTTGTTTGGGGGTTGTTTTTTTGTCTGTTTTGTTTTGTTTTAATGATAAAGACTTTTAGTAGCTTATTCAATGCATCAATTTATTACATTGCATTTCATTCTGTTGCCTCTTAGGTTACTTTATGATAAGGATGATAAAGCAATGGAAATGCTCACTTGGATGAGAAAACCCTCTTAATATATAGCACCAACACCTTCTAAAAAGCGAGTTCATTACCGTGGAGACAAATCCTACTTTTTCCTGGGAATTAAGCGCCTACATGGTTTGAAAGCTGCCTGGCAAGTTTCACACCTAAGCAGAAAAACTGAGAACAGAGTTTGTAAAATTTTTTTTCTCCCCCTCTTTCCTGCTTTACAGGAAAAAATCCCTATCCTTACAGCCATTAGTCACACAATTTCTCATTTATTTTCAGGTGAATTCACCTTGTAAGAGGGCCACCAGGAAGGTGGGGAAAAGAGTGGTAGAAGTGGCATATGAGATATATTAAAAGTAACATTGTATTTGGTTTTGTTTGTTTTGGGTTTTTTTCATACATGGTTGTTCCCTGGGACTTGGTGAACTAATTTGCCTTTTATTGTATGGGGAGCCTAAATTATTGTAATAAGGTTGTATGAAGGAAGGAAGCACACATTTGATTTTTGCTGGAAGGACTTGAATAAATGTTTGAATAGGTCCTAGTTTTTAATCTTTCTTCAAGTTGTAAATGCTGGAAGGGCACCCATTGCACCACGGGACTTAGAGAGCACTGGAGGATTTGCCTTGCTCCCAGGTAAACAGCAGCTGTATGGTCCCTCTTTGCCTTCACAAAGCACCCAGGTCCTGTAACTAAAAATCTGCCTTGCACTTCTGCAAGACACCAGCTACAACAGCACATGGGAAGGGCACAAGGAAAGGAGGAGAGCAGCAGGGAAAGTCTCTTCTTTTTGACCTTAGTTTTTTACCACAACATCTTCCTAAGACCAAAACTTTGCGTTTGTTTGGGACACAAAAGTCACTGGCAAGCTCTTGCCTGCACCCCTTTTACTTGCTGTAAGCTAAAAAGCCTACAGGTTATGGTGCTTGCTGCTGCACTATCCGTGAGTTGCAACTTCCATTTACAGCCCTGGGAGGCAACTGGAGCTGAAAACATTTCAGAGCTCACAGCACAAAACTTCAACATTTTCAAATCCAAGTCAGTTAAAATCCTGCATCGATGTTGTCATCTTCGTATCCCAATAGGCTGCAAAAACTCTCAGATGCTAAATTTCATGTCCAGATCTAAATCAAATGCTTTGCAAAACTGTAATTATCTCCAATTCAAATGTGGAACATCAGAAGTACATAGCACTGCAGTCTGAGCATCAGTCTAGTTATGGAAGTCCTGGGCTCATTAGAAGTTATTCAGGCAGACAAATACTAGAAGTGTGACTGTGGTTTTAGCTAGATGGCATATAACAGTCAAAGGGGAACAGACCCTTGCATGACCCAAAAAATTTGGGGTCAAATTCTTTGGAAACAATGTGCTGCATGACATGCAGAACAATTCGCTTCTGCTTTGTCTTTCTTTAGGTGCAGAACAAACCCAGCCCCTATCGTGTACTGGGAGCAGAAGAGTATTTTTCTTGGAACAGATTGAGAAACAGTGCAGGTTTTCTCAGGTTCTGAAGACTCCAAGTTCCTGCAGTCAGAGCCCAACACAGCCCCACTGATAAACACAGGTGCATGTTTTTGTGAGACAAAGTTTTGTGCTGCCCTTCCCCTCTCATATCTGCCCTCTGCCCCTGTGTGCTTTTCTTTCAGACCGGTGGGACACGGATGTGCAGTTCTCAGCTCTCCTTCATGGATGGGCTGGCCCTGCAAACGCAATGCCTCCCGTACCCTTTGTGATGCTGTCAGAAATCAATGCCAAGCAATGCTGTGCCTGAAGCCTTGTAATGGAAAAATCAATTTACAAAAAAATAAAAATCAATAGTTTAACAGACCCTGGCCAGTCCCAGGTTGTGGAAGAATAGGGTCTGAGAGGAGAGCCTGAGCACAGTGGAGCCGCAGTGCAAAATTAGCATTTTTGCAATAAACAGAGCAGCAAGCTGGCTGTGTGGAGCCAGTGAGGAGTCTTGCTCTGAGCAAAGCGAAACATCTGCAAACCTTCTCAGCACCCACCACATCAGGGAAGCCACCACAGACAAGTACTACTGAGGAGAGGCACAGTGGAGCATTTACCAAGGCAGAAGCAGCCCTGCTGAGCTTGTGGGAACACACTCAAGATCCTGCACTTCTCAGCTGGCTGCAGTAATGTCTACTTTACTGACAGAACTTTAGAGAGGCACCTAAGACAAATATTAAGATGTAAAATTACCTAAGAAAATAAAGCATTATAGCTTAAACTGATCTGGGACTGTATTTTGGCTTCCTAAGAGGAGCCGACGCATGCTGGGACTGGTTTCATTGGTGAGGAAAGGTTAACACCCAAACAATTAAAATTTTTCCCATGATGATATTTTCCATTTGCTCCTTAAGGGTGGAAATAACCATAGTGACTTAATAGTGATTTTTCTTCTAGAGCATAGGAGCAAGAGATCACGTTCTGTCCTTCCTCAAAGGCATCATGATGCTTTTGTCTGGAAACGCAAGTGGCCCCTGGCAGCTGAACAGACCCAGATGGGCAATAGCTCTGACCCTGGAGGCTCCTCTCTTGTCCAGTTAGCAAACCAATGCCAGAAAACAGAGTTTCTCTTTACAGCCCTCACTTAAAGATGAGGTAAAACTTTGTTCTTCCTATGGCGAGAGAGTGCAGCTCTGCTGACAGCAGTGTTCAACATCATCTTGAGGAGCTGCTGTATTTTCTCCTGTGTCCAAAGTCATCTGTTTATTTTGAAATAGTGACAAAGTCTCTGTTGTGCTCCAGACAACACCATTGCTGTGTCAGTACAAAACATCCCTCCCTCCTCTGCATCTGTCTGGCCACCCCTCCCTGCATCTGCCTGCTTGTGTGAGACGGGTGGGAGGAGAGCGATTTCCTTTTGCTAAATTATCCCTTTAAAACCTTTCCTCTGTTGTTTCTCAATAAGCCTAAAATTGCCTACCTCTTCCAGCCACATGCCTCTGCTGTTGTCTGATCCACAGCATCATTTTCTGGTCTGTGAGCACAACCCCAGAGTGCAACACATTACTTGTGCCATCCCAACTGCTTGACATGAACCAGGCTTTTGGGCTGGCTTCTCTGCCTGTTCCCCCAGTGTGCTCAAAAAGAACTGCTCTGAAGGTGAAGGTCAATGAAATTATACGCTACGTCCATGTTTTCCCCTTATGTTCCTAAAATCACTCCATATAGCAGGAAAAAGATGAAGAAAAAAAAAACTAAAACCTTTCATGAGCAACTTCAGTCCACTACATTTGCAATGCCAAATTTATGGGTGTTTTACCAAGACAGAGGTCAGTCCCCAAGAGAATGAAGGCTGGCCGAGCTGCCAAGCCCTGTAAGAAACTGCAAATAGGTAAACAAGATTACTGCTACATTTTTCAAATGTCACAAAGCTGGAAAACAGAGTATTTAATTGACTTGGAAAAAGGTAAAAAAAGGAAGCTTCTATTTGAGCCAAGCCAAAGTGAAAAATTCTCCTTCAGAGTCAGGGTATATTGTCTGCAGTCTCTTTTGGATATTATATCACAGGACACACATTGTTCTATTCTTTATCACATTACATGCATTTATTTATCCTTTAAAATTGAACTAAAGCTAAAGCTCAAGTAAAAAAAGTACAGCAGTTGTACACATTTATTGGCCAGGGGATGGGGCAAACGGAGCCCTTCCAGAGCAAAACATGTGAGCTGGGCCAGAGCACAGGGGCTGTGTATCGGGCCATGCTGGGCAACAACACATCACAAAGGCACATACTGCTGACGTGGGATTTCCATACATTACTTACACACCACTTCCTAAATCACCCTTGCTGGAAGAAGACAGCATTACTGTTACCCAAACTCTAGGCAGTAAATGGCAAAACACTTCACATAGACGTCAAAGGAGTTACTTTTCATAGCAAGTGTTGTTCATGTATTTCATCATAACAAAAGAATGACTGCAAGGGGTTTTTTTTAAGGGATGGGTTAGCTTTCACGTGCCAGGGTCCTGGCAACTGTCAGGTGTGGAGAACCTAAGGTGCTGGATGCGTGTGCAGATCTCCTCTCCATGGCTGGCCTGTGTTTGTCCCACAGCCCTGCCCTCACTGGAGCAACCTCACCACTGCCATCAGGCTCTTTTTGGAAAGCCTCTCATTTGCACAAAAATCACAGTAAGAAACACCTGTGCACCCCTTAGCAGACAGTCCTTCACCTCCTTTCATCCTTCTCCCCCCACAAAGTCTCACAAGGACCGTTCAAAATGCAATTTCCATATTGTGAATGTTTCTCCCAGTTGCACACAGGTACCCAGGGACAAGGGGATGCTGCTCTCTTGAGGGTGCACAGCTTCGGAGAAAACACAGGGCAGTCAGGGCTGGACTTCAGCTGCCTTCCCCAGTGCAGCCCATCCTCCCCCCGGCAATGGCAACACAAGAGGGAAACTCAACACCGAGAAATGCTAAACCCCAGCCAAAACCAAAAGCCAACAGAGCAGGCGGCCAGCAGGGTCGTGTAAGTATGCAATACATGACAGCGTGCTGCGTTTTATTAAACAGCAAGCACCTCACAACCAAAGAACAGCCTCCAAAACGTTAATTTTCCTGCAGTTGATTAACTGTCCAGCATCCAGACTGACATTACCTTTGAGACTGAGCAAGCGTGGGAGGAAAACTGGCAGCAACTACAGGGAGCTGGTGCCAGTGTGTGATTGTGAAGTGCTCTCACTCCACATTTGGGATTATTGGATTCCTCGGGGAGATGCCAAATACTTCGCCTCCCCAGTTTTTCGCTTCTTTTTTGGTGAATGGGGATTAGGATGGGGGGAAGTCGGTGCCTGTTTGCTTTCCAATCAGATGCTCCTGCCCCAATTGTTTTGGGCAGGCTGACAGATACAGACACACCACCTACCCCCTAAATGCGTGTGTGAGAGGCTCTCAGGAGCCTCCTGGCCACAAACACCTCTTTTTAACAACAGTGATGCCTCTTAAAAGCTGTCTTGGCAGGCATTTTATCACAGAAAGGCCCCTCTCAGACAACAGCTTTTTAATTTTGTTGTTATTATTCATTTGACTCTGCAAACAGGAAAGGGACTGAATCGTCCCCATCTCCCAGAGCATATGGCTGCCACACACAAATGTCAGTCCGTTTCCGAAGGCCAGCATGGAGCAACAGGAACGATCTTGTTCCCGTAAGTCAACAAAACAATGTTTAGAAAGGTCTGTGCTGTGGGAGGATTTCCTAACGTAATACAAGTCATCGGACTTAAAACACATGCCTGCTCTGGTGAAATTAATAAAGCAACAAGGCTGTGTAGGAAAACAGATACAGGAAAACAAGAACTTTCTTCTGATGACTTCATCCCACAGGGGTCAACTGAAAATAAAGGACAGTGTTGGTTGGGAAGGGGAAGCTCTGGAGATTTTTTGGAGAACTTGAAAGGAAACTTGTAGAGTTTAATAGCAAAAACAACATTTTTCTTAAAAAAAAAGAGAAAGAAATAGAGGAACATTTTCCCAGCATTATAGCACAAGAGCATCACTCATGGGGAGTGTGTTGTAACCTGTACAACCAAGGAATGAATGAGCCTGGCCTGAGGCACTGGAGAGTCTGTTTCACCCCTTTTTTTACTGTGTGCACAACAAAGTAACATGTGGGCAACATTGCCTCCCCTCTCACCACATTCATCTGTGTATTCTACTCAGACTATATTAGGGTAGATCAAGAAATTAGGTTAATATTTTTCAACGTGGAAAAAACCCCAAAGCCCCAACCACAACCCCCAAACCCAAAACCCCCAAGAAGTCACAAGTTTGAAGAAACTAGGTTAGTGTTGCAGCAGCAATGGAAATTTGTCCCTACCTGCAAAGTGGGCAGAGAGGGATGGACACCCCAGAAAGGGCCAGGCTGCCCCAGGCACCCAGGCTGTGTGCTCCTCACTCAGAGAAAAGTAAAACAACATTTAGAAAATTAAAAGGTGGACCTTTTTTCCATATTCTCAACATAACTATGAAAATGAAAGCTGATCCTGTTTTGTGGAAGCCTCTGAGTAATCTGCTGGTGCCCAAGAGGAAATCCCATTCGCAGCTCTTGGCAGCACAGTCCTGGATTGAACAGACCTTGACCTACCCCAGCACAGCCCTTCCCAGGTACACCATGGTCTGCTTCAACCAAGCAGGGCCTTACAAAGTTGCTTTTTTTAGTACACACAGCTGAAGTATTTGTGCAACACACTGCAGTTATAAAAGTTTTACCTCTGCTCTTTCCATTGCTTGGGGAACACAAATATATTTCTCATTTATTACCAGGAAGATCTTCCTTTCTACAATTTCAGGCTCTCTAAAGATGAACCATCAGCTAACCTCCAATTTAAAACAAGACAAAAAGTAGCACATTGTAGAAACCTACATTAAAATCCCAGTCACAGATGGATGCAAAAAACACCTTTTTTTTTTTTTTAAAGGAAAAAAAAACCCCATAACCACACCTGCAATCAGCTTTTGTCAAAACACTTAATCTACCTCAAGATTTTGTGCAAACAGGAGATGCACCAAGTCTCCCATTTCCAGTACTATACTTGATTCAATATTAACCACTGAAAAGAGTAGGCATAAACATACTCAGAACACCACCCTCACCAACCAACTCTGTATGACTTCTCAAAAACCTGCTTCCCTGCTAAGTTCTTTAGAACACAATACAATATTCACAGAAATAAAACATTACTCATTGGCTCCCGAACCTCATCTTAGGTCTTCTACCTGCCTTCCTGAAGTTACATAAATCATATACTCAAATAAAAAACAATGAAGCAGAAGCTACTGCAGGTCCACAAACCATATAAAATAGTTATTTAGTACTGAAATGTCTAAACCACAAAAAAATTTCATTTCTTTACTTCCCTTTGGTTAAAAGTAAGAGAGAATAGCCAAAGTACGTCCATGTTGTTGACTACAGAATTCAGAGGACAGAGGAAGTTTAATAAACACTAGATAATTTTCCTTAGACTTTGCTGCTTACAAGGCTTGTAAGCATCTGATGTTTTTGTGTAAGCTTGTAAAAGTAAGTTTTAAATTCTTTGGTACGTGTCGCTATATCAACCTAATGAAGGTTATCATTTCAGCCAGAGCAATGTTGTTTTGTGAGGCTATTTATTACCTATGAGTTTCCAGACTCTTATGAAATACAGCTGCTTCACAACTCATGATGAGTCCAGACAGTGCCTCTGGGCACCTCAAAGCTCAGTGGCAGATTTTAAAATACAATTCACAGGTCACTGTCCTCAGACAAAGCTTCAGCTAGATATAAGCGTATTGTGCTAACAACCCACGGAGTGCAATTTTAACCTACAGTAACTTCACGTGCAAAGGAAGAAAAATCTTCCATTTTAATGATTAATCAGTGACACTCACAGGGAGGTTTCTTTTACTGCTTCTGACCTAAATTCCAGCTGCAACTGTCCTTGTGCTCCTCTGACACCAGAAACTCTGTAGCCTCCCATATACGAGTGGATGTGCACTTCTCATTCCACCGTACCAGAGCAGTTGTGAAGTTCCACTACACTTCTCTACAGCTGCGTTAGGAGATTGGTGTCTGTTCAACATGCCAGCCCCATAGCTACCGGATGAAACACTTCTTATTTCTACAAGCTGATAACAAAGCCCGAGAAGCAGAGAGGAAAATGCTGTAAATGGTTACTCTTTAAACATATTCACTATTCAGCAAAACAACCAGTCAACAACTCTTTAAAAACCTCAATATTTGAACTAATTTATTGGAAATACTCTTAATTTGTGCTTCTTAGTTGTTAAGGATATTATAGAATGGTTTGGGCTGGAAAGGACCTTTAAAAGTTATCTAGTCCAACTCCACTGCAACAAGCAGGAGCATCTTCAACTAGACCAGGATATTATTTTAAAGCTCCTAAAATAATAACCTAATCAACACAAGCACAAAAAGTGAAGATTTTTACATACTAATCTGACTACTGGAACTGCAGTTCCAAGTATCAGTTCTTCAGAGACTGCTTATAAAGAAATTGTAAAGTTCTATTATTTCGGCTGTGTTGAGTGAAAACAGATTGCAGGAAAACATAGTGGGGTTGATAATGCATGATGTAAAGTAAGAACTAACCTAGAAGCTTCCATAAAACTCATTTTCTACCAACTCTGAAAAATCAAAGTTGTAGCAGAAGACAGGTGGGTTCATTTTCTAGCACAATTAGACATTATTTTAAACACTTCTGAAAGCAAGTGCAGATGACAGCATCTGAATGATGCCCTCAGATATGTTTGTTTTGTCCCAGGAACATCAGGAAGGTTTCAAGTTTCCAAATATTTGCAGAGGTTTACAAAATGCTGAAATGCCTTTCTCTGTGTGCATGAGAGCACACACGTTGACCGAAAGCCCCAATTCTGATATTTTGTCTTGAAAAAAGTCATAAAAGGTCAAAAGGAAGGAAAACCTCAAAGCACCATTAGGAGTTTTGCTGCATTTTTGCGGTGCCTTTGGCATCCCCTTTCTTCGCATTTGTTACTCTTCCTTCAGCCCTGGCTGCCACAGCACGCTCGGCTCTGCCAATGCCAGCTCACCCGGCAAAGCCCGTCTTTCAAAGCACTGCACGCTATAAAAGTAACATCCCCCCTACTTGCCAATCTCTCCATCTGCTGCCACAGCAGGGGTGGTGGGAAAGCTTTGCTTAGATGTCACACTGCCTGTTGCTGGAAATTTCTGCCATCTGCTATTGCCTTTACTCCCATGCCTCACAAAAATGCCAGTGACTCTAAATGGAAAGCAGTTCCTTTATCAGATGTTTAAAAATATTGTTAATTCGAATCCTAACTCCTTTTTTATTGCTCTTACACAAACATAACAAATCAGCACAGATTAAGGAATAAAGATACAAGGTCAGATTTGTATGGATATTAAATAACTCCATATATTGAATAATCTACCCCAAATCTAGTTCTTACAAAAACATTTTTTAGCTGTTATTTGGATAACTTTTGACCTGCGCAAATAACACATTATTCTCTCCCAAAACCAAGACCTAAATTCATCACACAATTTATGGCAGCAGAATACACTTGGTTAATTGGAAACTTCAAAACACTTTCTCAGTAGAGGTATGAACCCACATTAATCAAAAACAGGCTCAGTACTTAATGACGATACATTAAAAACATTCACGAAGCATTACTTCTCTCTCAGAGCAGTGATTTGGTGATGTTTCTTAAAAGGTTCATCATACCTACAAACAGATGCTCCCTTTGCCCATTTTCACTTGAGAGAAAGGTCCTGAAAATGCACAGTGCACCACACCGTTGGTTTCCTCCTCTAATCATTAATCATCACCACTCCAGCTAATAAGCAACAGCAAAGCAAACATTAGCAGTGTTTTCTGTTCCTTCAGGACCTGTTCCAGAAACTCTTCCTGAAGTCAAATATGGACACTTTTGTAAAATCATAGAATCACTCTGGTTGGAAAAGACCTTCAAGCTCATCAAGCCCAACCATCGACCCAGGACTGCCAAGTTCACCACTAAACCACATCCCCAAGGGCCACATCCAAACGTTCTTTGAATACCTCCAGGGATGGCGACTCCACCACTTCCCTGGGCAGCCTGTTCCAATGCCTGACCACCCTTTCCGTAAAAAAAAATTTCCTAATATCCAGCCTGAACTTCCCCTGGTGCAACTTGAGGCCATTCCCTCTTGTCCTATCATTCACCACTCCTGTTTATTGCCCATGCTGCGGGCACTGGCATATATGCACTTGAGCTGATCTGTGGATCTCACCTCCGACAGCAGCGTGCCACCCCCAGGCTTATCCCTAGCAGGCCAGGCTTTGTCCCCTGCCCCCTTCGGTTCTAGTTTAAAGCCCTCTCAACAAGGGCTGCTAACTCCTGTGAAAAGATCCTTTTCCCCCACCGAGATAAGTGCACCCCATCTCTTGCCAACTGGCTTGGTGTTGTGTAAACTGACTTATGGTCAAAGGACCCAAAGTTCTGCTGGTGACACCAGTCCCAGAGCCATGTGTTAATCTGTACGATTCTCCAGTTTCTCCCTTCATCATTCCTTGCAGCTGGCAGGATGGAAGAGAAAACCACTTGTGCTCCCGATCCCTGGATTAGTCTCCCTAAGGCCCTAAAGTCTTTTTTGATTCCTCTCAGGCTTTTTGTTGGGATCTCCTCATCATCCACCTGAAAAACCAGCAGTGGATCACAATCAGCGGGGTGTACCAGGCTGGAGACTCTCTTTGCAATGTCTCTCACCCGGGCCCCAGGGAGGCAGCCCACTCACACTTCCCTGCGGGTCAGGGCTGGTGGGCAGCCTGGGCTCTCCATTCCCCTGAGGAGGGAGTCACCAATGACAACGACTTCTCCTTCTCTTAACAGAAGAGGCTGTGATAGGAGCAGACTGACTTACCTTGGGCCGCTCCCCCAGCCTGGACAGACACCGTCCTTATCGCCATCACCAGCTCGCTCCTCTGCTCCCAGGGCCTCGCACCACCGTGTGCCTGACTCCAGCGGGTGGGTGGGAAGGGGGACGCCTGTGACCCCATCTCTGCGTTCGCCTCCCTCAGCCCGGGGCAGGAGGGCACAGGACCCTTTCTCGCACCTGCCTCAGGGGTGGCCGAGCGCGGCTCCACGGATCCGTCTCCTCCTCGGCACCCCCGATGCTTCATCTCTCCGCCTGGCCCCGCAGCCCAGCCGCCGTGCTGAGCGGGCCCCGCACCCCGCTGTCACCCCCTGAGCGAGTGACCCGCACAGCCCCGCGCCGCCGCACCCTTCCTGGCAGAGGCAGGGCTTGCAGCCCGTGTTCGAGTGGCCGCCACCTCCGAGT
>VZRW01011299.1:179186-288294 GCA_013398125.1 Aegotheles bennettii | reverse complement strand
CCCGCGTGCCGGTGCCTCGCGCTCCTCGGGGCCGTTCCAATCCCCGCCGGGTCCCGGCCGGGGCCCCGAGCTCGGGAACCGCCCCGGGCAGCGCGGCCGAACCCCGGTGCGCACCTCGGCCGCTGCCACCTCCCGACTTACAACAGCCCGCCCACAGCTGTGCCAGCAGCTGCTGGTGATGGTCCCTGAGCGCCCACGGCCTCACTGCAGTGCAATGCCCAGCACACACGAAGGGGATGGTGCCGGAGGAGCTGCCCATGGAGGTACCACACAACGCAAACCACGAGTGCTGCAAAAGCAAAGCAAGCCATGAAGCAAGCACCTGCCCTGCTGCCCTCAGCCACGGGCCCTGCAGAGTAAAGCTCACTTCATGGGGGCTTGGGCAGCCCCCCGGAGAGAGCCCGCACCCAGGCAAACACCGCCCAGCAGGGGCAGCCCCCCCAGGGGACGGGAACTGAAGGAACTCTGCTCTCACAGCAGCAGCTCAGCTTCTATAGGAAACAGCTTCTATAGGAAAAGGAAGACCTGAACATTTATCCTGTCTTGGGAGTTCTGCCTTTTCGTGCTTGAGCATGAAACACGGGCGTGAATTAGTTCCCTTGGGTACACAAATCCAGAGCCTGTCCATCATGGAGCACAAGCTTCTCATCTCCCAGTACGTGGCCATGTAGCAGCTAAACACTTCCAACAGCGTATTACCAGCTCTGGAAGTCCAGAGAACCTCTTTTCAAAAAACCTCGGCAAGATCTGGGCATGCCCAGAGGAAGGAAGGGCGCTCCACTGCGGATTGCTTTTCCATGCTGAAACACACAACAGTTCCACTGATACAAGCAAAAGGAAAAGCTGACCTGGTGAAGAGTTAGAGGTCAAACAAGAAAACTTCAACATATTTTTATATTTCCACACACCTCCCATGTTGAATAGCACATGAAAACACACCAGAGAGTTTATCAGAAAATTATTTGCTTTCAGGAACCACAGAGAACTCCATCTGTCTCCTGCCAAGTTTTGTGGCCTTAGAAAATCTTAGTTAGATTAAAAAATGCTTTAAAACATGGAACATTATCTGGTTTTGGGAAGGGAGGTGGAAGGGACACAGTCTCAATGATTCTTTGTCATAACGTTCTGGGTTTTTACCTATGCACATAAATTCTGACATCTCCATAAAATTTCACTTAAACTCCAAAATAGACCAAGAGTACAAAGCTCGCCCAATATTCAATTTTAGTACAGCCTTTTGATTTAATGTCCATTTTATCCCAGACAGTATAATCACAAAAAAACCTAACACCAAAGGGACAGATGCACCTTACTATGAATGTACAAAAAAGTGAACCAAACCGGTAAACAAATGTTTCCTTTACTTAAATCTTCATGAACAACCACCCATCTGAAAAAACTATGCTCTCCTCTAAGCTGGCCTTGTAATCACAATGCACTGTTTATGCTGTATTTGTGATTAAAAATTTCATTCCTCACACCAGTCAACGATGACCATCAGCATCCATACCTTCACTGCCATAGTTCTTAAGTCCAACACAAAAAGCAAAGGAAACACAACTTTGCCTGAAAATTTAAAATGCTTCAGAACTTCCCAATAGCATTTGTTTGAAACTTGACTGCTCACTAGAAGAGAGCAGAAATGAGAGCGCCAACATCCAGGAGAGGTGAGCAGACACCGCCAGCAGCCAAGAGCAGCAGCAGTGCCAGAAGTGTTATTTCCAGTCTCAAGTCATGACTTTTAAATCTCTTAAAAAAAAATTAAATCCTTCAAAGCTCTCATCCACACTAGTGGTTCTGGATACTCTCCACATTAATCACTCCTAGGAAAAGAAGTGAACGCTGTGCTTGTGCAAGCAAAAAGCTCATGAAATTGCATGTAAAACTGAAAAAATAGCCCTTTCTAGCATTTGGAGTCTAGAAGAATAATGGAAATAAAGCACTAAGAGTGAAGCATCTGCAACCACTTTCAGTGAAGATGGAAGATAAACCAGTGCTGGAGGCGTGCTCAGGGGGAGCCTTCCTACATGACAGATGCCTTCAGCATTCCAGCTTGCTGGCTATTGTCACCATTTGGTGCAAGGAGAAACGCTGCTGAGACAAAAATAATTTTAATAGAGCTGCACAAAAATATGTATTGGCCCATAGAGATTACTTAGCTAGCAGTCTCCAAGCAAGATTCAAATCTGTCCGCAATTTAGCCTCACTTACCAGGTTAGCTTTGTACTGATTTCTAGATGCTGGAGTACATAAACATCTTTCAGTACCAAAAGGATCAACATTTTTAGTACTGAACTGCCATTGCTAAGCAGCGAGTGCTGCATTTGAGCTATTTCAGAGTGAGGATCTTTCCGGTATCATGCAATAGTAACTTCACATTGAGATAAGCTTAGGCATGAAAATAAAGGCTTGAGAGACCAAAACCTGTCTGCTGCACAGTGGAAAGACTCCTGCTAGGGGAAAAGGCTACAAGTGTCTTGTTGTATCTGAATTTTAATTTTCTTCTGCTTTAAAATGGATTCATTTTTGGATTCCACCTTCCTTTTCCCTTAGAACAGTCACACATCACATACAGCAAGATTTACTCAGTACTGAAAGTCTCTTACGTTATTCTTCCCCAAATAATCTTACCCCTTTTCCACTTCTTCTATATGGTCCATATACAGCATGAGACTGCATTTTCTGCGGATGGTTTTAATTTTGGAAATCATAACCTAGTGCCATGTGTGCTTCAAGTCTTCTGTTCTTCATAGATGACAAACTGATTTTTATCATAACAAAAAAGTGTAAGAACATCCATATCAGTTCATGGTCCTATGGTTACTACAATAGTGGCAACATTATTTCTTAAAACATTCACCACCCATTGTTAGAAGTGGCAAATTTTTACTTCATTATATAATTGGTTCTTTTTCACACATTATGCTTTGCTTTTTCCATCTGTTAGTTTCCATGAAGTTGCAACACAGTTTTGGCACAAACTAGTTAATTTCCATCACAACGTATTAATTTTCATATTTTCAAACATCTGGAAACATTCTGCTTTTCTCAGTAGAGCAAATACTGCCCAAATCTTACTCCTTAGACTGGAGAAACTTGACACTAGATGATGCTTTGACTAGTGCGTAAGTTTCTGTATCTTCATAATCAAGTATCTTAATTTCCCAACATAATTCATATCTACTCTGATTGTCAAAAGAAATTAATAGAATACTTCTCATAATTGTACCTCAAGATATTTGAAAGAGTACTGGGAATAACAAAACAATGCAGTGTAAATATACTTACGTGTAATCCCAAGAATTTCAGAGTATTTTCTGAATTATTTATTAAAAAATACCCAACCAACAACTTGAGAGTTGGCAAACAATTTTTTTCCTTCAAGGCTGAAAACTTGCTTTTTTTGATGATGAGTTAATTGTTTTTGCTTTCCCCTATGGTTGTTTTGCTATTAAACCTTACTACAGTAAGTAGTTTATTAACACTTGAGCCTGTTCTTTAATAGTACACTTTATTTAAAGTGAGAGGAAAAATAACCTAATTAACAACTATTAGCTGTGTCAATATCACATCTTAATAATTGTGTCAATATAAAAAAAATGACAAATATGACCATTCTACTACTTTAATTTATAGAATAGACTGTGTCAGTTGGAAGGGACCTACAATGATCATCTAGTTCAACTGCCTGACCACTTCAAGGCTGACCAAAAGTTAGAGCATGTTATTAAAGGGCATTGTCCAAATGCCTCTTAAAGACTGACAGCCTTGGGCCATCAACTGTTGCTCTAGGAAGCCTGTTTCAGTGTTTGACCACCCTCTTGGTAAAGAAATGCTTCCTAATGTCCAGTCTAAACCTCCCCTGGTGCAGCTTTGAACCATTCCCACATGTCCTATCGCTGGATCCCAGGGAAAAGAGCTCAGCACCGTCTTCTCCATTTCCCCTCCTCGGGAAGCTGTAGAGAGCAGTGAGGTCACCCCTCAGGCTCCTTTTCTCCAAACTAGACATGGCCAAAGACCTCACCCACTCCTCACAGCAGATTCTTTCCAGCCCTTTCACCAGCTTTGTTGCCCTCCTCTGGATGCAATCAAGAACCTTCATGTCCTTGTTAAATTGTGGGGGCCAGAACTGCACACAGTGCTAAGGGTGAGGCCACATCAATGCTGAACACAGTTTTATAATCACCTTTTTGACTGGCTGGTTATACTGTGTGTATACAGGAAGCTGTTGAAAATATTGTAGGTATCAATGATGCATGTTGAAAAATTTTCTAGAAGTTCATTTGCTTTTCCCATCTTCTCAAGTCCTCAAACACTTTGCAGCAATTCCAAATAAAAGCCAAGCCTTTCTTTTGCTCAGATGCCTGTGACACAAGGCAAGCCAGTTCTTCAAGTATAAAAGGTAGCTCCAGCAGCGTCCAGACTTGTCTGAAATCAAACACTTGTTGGCTTACTTCACAGTACTTCACAAATTTCTGAACATCCTTGCCTATCACACCTTTCCTGACCAGCCTGCAAGAGTACTCATACATCTTTTATAACCATGTTTTCCAGGGCTTTAAATAAATCTCCTTCACCAAGGGTTTGATTGGAGTGGAGTCAAACAGTAAGGATAGATGTCTCACTGTTAACATTTACATAGCTTGGAGAATCCATCTCTTTTCTCTTTTGTACTGACAACATTTCTTAGCAGACATCTTCAGAATGGAAATCGCCAATTTTGCTCTTCTGACTGGCAGCAGATAGAGGTGATGAGCACCTGGATGGTGAAATCTTGGTTCAGGGAGCAATCCTGTTCGTGCTGTGCTATGACAGCTGCTGAGAACACCGCTTGCATCACAGGGAGAGCAGCCACCTAGCTCTGACACTCCATCACCATTCCTCCTCTTTCCCACACCATCTTTTCCCACACCACTCTGCTGACTGAAGCCACATGGTGGTCCACCTTTAGAAGCAATATTCCCAGATAAACAAACGGACCACAAAAGAAACTCTTGTTTCAGACCTCTGTAGCTCATTATTGCTCAGGCAATAACGCAACACTGTGCAATCTGCAAATCCACCTCCCTGTGCAATTTCCATGTAGTTTATGCCAAAGCCTTGTGAGTTGGTACTCAGCACCATACCCTTCAGTCGTCCTCAACAGAAGAGTTTGATCTGTCCCCTTCCCAGACTTGCACCCACATCTGCAATTCTCAGTAGGTGTTCAGAAAAATAACTTACAGATTTTTAAAAGGTCAGTGAGTGAGGAATACTGTCATTTAAGTGGAGACCTGTGTGTATAAAATAGTTAACAACAAAAACACATTAGGCTGGAATAATGAAATGCCTGAATGCACAGATGAGGTAATATTAACTTGTGTCATTCCATGTCAAGCAAACAGACAAGACTGATTTAACATGATGTACATATTACCTCAGTTCGAAAGCTCACTAGATTCTGACTGGCTGTGTGCACAACATCCCAAACAAAGAACCCCTATTGTTTTTTTTCCACTTCTACACTGGAAATGATAGTATAATGACCACCATGATAGAGCACATACAATCGCCCTGCTAACCACACCAAAACATATACAGTCATTAAAATGGGAAGACCAAAGAATGAAAAAAACTCAAGCCAAAGCATTAAAACCTGCTATGAATTGAACCTGACATAATTTAACTCCTTTCATATTAATTTTTAAGGAGAAGTATCTCAAAAAGGCATTCCCATTTGAAAGCCAGACACATCGCATGTGACATAAAGAGAACAGTAAAACACACAGAGAAGTAGCATGTGAAAGAAACATGTTGCAATTGTGTCAAATACTGCTTTTTATATTTTATTAACAAGCAAGCATCCCCGGAATTGGGTCTATATAAAAAATAGTTCATTAACCGATCAGAATACAAGGGAGTTATATAAATTTATTTTATGCAACATTGATTAGTTTTGAAAATTCCCATGTTTAATGTTTTAATTTCATCTTTTATTTTTTTAAAAAATCACTAAAAGGACACAACCCACAAAAATACAATCTGTATCTGCTCTATATTTACAGATAACTGGTCACTATTAAGGCACAGATTTAAAACTAACATTTTTATGTAGCAAGTCAAA
This sequence comes from Aegotheles bennettii, assembly GCA_013398125.1. Taxonomy (NCBI): domain Eukaryota; kingdom Metazoa; phylum Chordata; class Aves; order Caprimulgiformes; family Aegothelidae; genus Aegotheles; species Aegotheles bennettii. The sequence continues at coordinate 282,191 of VZRW01011299.1, read as the reverse complement.
TATTTGTGCATAATGTAACACTAACAATACGGTACACTGTACTGTCATATTCCCTTTGTGGAATCAAAAAAAGTGAGACATTTTTTTCTTCCAGTGTGTTTTTTTTGTGTGAAGCCCTATTGAAAAATGCTGTTAATGGGAAATTCTTCACTTTGGTGTAGATGATATAAGCACTGCTCAGCATAAGACCACATCAACTTAATACTGTAATAAAATCAGTTTCTGAGTATAGTACTGTCTAGATACATAGTATGTACTTATGAAAGACTAAAAATCTAAGAGTGCAAAGGGGTTTTTTTGATGCTTTTAAGTTTAGGCAAAATAAGCAAAAAGGGGTTGCAGAAAATTCTGTACGAAGTGTTGTTAAATATTTAATTTAAAATATTTTTATAAAATTAACATGACTGAATACAATGTGATTTGCAAACACTGGTCTTGCAAATGCAAACATTTAAATGACAGCTTACTTGTAAGCACATAAGCAGTCCATGTGACTGGAACTACCCACATGCTCAGAAGTAAGGACAAGTGTAAATAGTTTTAGAATTTTAAGTTGTGGCTTCCACGAGGGTTTCCATGCAGTTGCTCTTACCTATGTAACACACATACACATAGCTATCTCAGATATGTGGATACCGACTTTGGCATTTGAGCACAGTAACTTTGATGCGAACAACTGCGTGTGTAAAGGATGCAGTCTTAGCCATTCCGATCTCTAATACAGTTTTAAAACCAGAGGAAGCTAACTGTCACTTTATCTACAGGGGAAGTCACCCAGCTATACACCATTAAGTAGATACGGCTGAAATGAGTACTGAGCAGTTATTTCTTGCTAACCGCAACTCGACTTCATATTATTGCTTGATCATCTATGCCCTCAAGTAATAGCTTCTTTAAATTCCCTTTGTGTGTGCAAATTTCTCTATACATCGTTTTGTATTCTCACCTTAAAAGAATTATCCATGGAAAGTGTCAAAACTATTTCTCACCCATTCTTGCATAAAAACCAACTACTGTAAATGTTATTCTAATGCCTTCTGTTAAGAGCACTTGACAGTGGTTTATGTCCATCTCAAAAGGATTGTACACTGAACATAAATAATGCATTACAGTAGAGGTAATTCACAATTTCTTATGGGAATGCTTTTCAACAAACTAATGCTTGGAAACTTCATACTGCATTGCAGAAAGAGGCACTTTATGAATTCCTTCATTATATCAGAACCCTTCATAACCCATAACAAGACATCTGTAAAGACAGAGGAATAATATTGCCAAATTATTTGGACTTTCACAGTATAAGAATGCAACAGTTAGCTCTAGCCACTGATAATACAGACTCTTTCTGTTGAACATAACTTGTTTCAGAAATAGTTCATCTCCAGAGTTTTAAACACTTCTGCAGCTGACAATTACAAATCTAGACTGAACAAAACAGATGCTATTACACCTATTTTATGTAGGTCGCTCAATTGCTGCATGCATAGTCATGTTAAGTAATATGCGTCATTTATTAAATGGCAACAGTGCTGTCTTGTCAAATTAGATTAGTTGTCTGTTTAATCAAACTGACAGCCCAGAGCTCTAGTTTGATGAATGCCTTTCATTCTCTACCATAAATTTGCAGTAGATCAGTTTAATCTGTTACGTACTGTAGGTGTATAGAGTCTAAAAATAAAAAGGTCTGATATAAATAATGTCCTTTAGTGGCAGGGTACTAAAAATAGCCCTTTGCTTTGAGACAACCATTAAAAACAGTTTTAGCATAACAGGCAACACTTAAATATGATGACTGCAAAGGGTTAATATTGCAAGGTCCATTTTGGTCTTTCATTGCATCTGTTACAGTGAGTATTATTGCAAGCAGCATTAGACTGCTTCGTAAGAGCGTAATAGGACTGGTCCACTGCTAAGTGGCTTGATTTTGGAACAATCTCTTCAGGTAACTACCAGGGAGACAGAGAGAGGGAAAAGTCTGCATAAGAACCAGTTTCTAGTACCATTGTAGTGAGATGTGACTTAATGCAGGAACACCTGAAAAAAATTTGATTAGTGCCAATATAAAAATTGATATGGAAATGAAAGAGAGAAATAAATTTCCACAGGACAAGAAATCAGAACATGTAAAGTGCAGAAAGACCTCAATAATTATTTTAAGCAGTACCAGAAAAATCCATCTTGATAAAACCAAAATCTATGCTCTCTGGCATTCCAGCTCTTCATTCTTCCTTCATTCAACAAAGTAAAAATTCAGTGCATACATTATAGTTATAGGTAATAAAATACTAAACAAAGAACCCTATATTATTATTATTATTGCAAATTCTGTCCAACCTACACGAGTAAAACATAACCCACATTTGGTGTTTTGAAAGACAACAGACAAAATGTGTTTCCTCTGTTTTTTTGGCACAGGATTGTGCAGACAAAATGCTTTGGTCCTTGACACCCAAACTCCCAAAGTGCAGAGGGTGGTGTGCAGTGAAGGCTGTCCACAGGATTGCCATGTCCGTCTTTATAGCTGACTTTTTGAGCCACAACTCACTGCTACCAGCGACCGCTGACACTAGCAATGTCCGAATGATACTGACGCGGCAGTCTCCCACTAGCTCCACCTTCCAGGAATGAGGCACGTATGTTTGATGGGTCAAAGAGCTTTCTTCGGTTTTTATTCAGTTCTGTAAAGGCCACAGACACACACACACAAAACTCATTGGAAATTAATTTTAATATTTTGATCTAAACAAAAGCAAAACTTTTATTTAAGCAAACAAAATCTTTTAGAAAGAACAGTATGAAAGTGTCTGAGGTACCTGTTCAATTTAACAGTTCAACAGGATAGTAACAGTGTCAGGTTAAGACTCATAGAGGCTGCTTGGGATGCAGGCATCTACTTGGTGCAGCTTTTAATTGGCACTGATACAGTGTGGAGTAGATAATATTTTGCAATACTAATTTAGGCCAAATTGACATAGCTGAAACAATTTTAAAAGGTTCTCAAAGGCTACAATCTTCCTGAAGGTACACGCATACAGAATCGCGTGGCTGCAGCACAACCATGCAACAGAAACTGAGATGGCACAAAAGCTTATTAGCAACTCAATCTTTTGTCAATGCACATTCTTTGTTTTAGACACAACATGGAAGCAATATGTTACCAAGGAGTTTTAGAGAAAACACAATGCTCCCCTCTCATTTGAACATACACCCTAATCTTGTATTAGCAAATGCTCATCCAAAATGTTTTTCCCTTCCCTGCTTTTTTGTTCTTACAAACTCCACGATAGATACAAATCACTGAAAGATTACGTAGATTTTCATGACTGCTACTGAACTTACATTGCATTTTACACTCTTTATGCCACCATTTTAAATTCATAAAAAAACATTCACTAATGGCATCAGCAGAAGAGATTCAATTGGGAGAAAGATGATCTAATGTTACAATGAAGCATCTGAAAAAACACACTTCCTCAGGTACAGATTCATTGCCTAGATAAAGTAATATGAAATCTCTTGCCGTTTATTACGATTAGAAAAAATCCAGTTAGGCATTATACGGGGTATTTCAAAAAGATGGACACAGTTGAAACGGATCTTCAATTGAAAATGGGTTCATCTTTTTGAAACACCCTGTATAGAAGAACACATTGTAAGAAATTATACTTAGCCTTCATCTTTCTGCATGTAGGGTACAAGACAAACTTTTAATTACGGTGGGTTGGTAAAATTCCAAATAGAAGTTACATGTTTCTCTTTAAACGTATACATTTTGGAAAAACAATTGGCTTTGGGAAAAAGCCCAAAACAAACCCAACCCCCCAAAAAACAAACCAAAACCAAAGCCTCCTCAAAACCAGGCAGTTTTTCCCAGTGGGATGATTGCTCTGCTAATCAATAAAGTAGAGGACAGGGAACCAAGAGCCTGAAATTGCCAGTTCTGACTAGTATGTAGTGCAGTCCAGACTCTGCAGAGTTTGTAATCCCAGAGCTTCCAGGACCCACAGTTTCAGGACATAAAAACAAATTCACAATTTGCCATGAAGCAAACTTTCTACCAGTCTCCAGCTCTACAAGGGGGCAGAGGACTATGCATGTGAAATCTCACTCAGTAATGTGAAAGCTCTACAAAGCCTGGTTTCAATTCCTTCATGAGGATGCTCCTCATCCTTCTGATGAGGAGCAATTCTCACTTTTTAGCATTTCCAAGATCCTTTCTCAACTATAAACACACAACTCGAGTGAGAAGAACACAAACAGTACTTAAAATCAATAAATGACAATCTGTGTTACTTACCTGAGATTGCAAGCAGCATTTTTCTTCTGGCACCAAAAGTGGTAATTCCTAACTCTTTCAAATCTTGATCAGTAAGAGTAAGGAATGTCTGCAAATCAATCTAGAGTAAAAAGAAATTTGAAAATTACGCAGAGCAAGTCACTCCCGAGCAGTATTAAGTCATAAATGCGGTTCAGAAAAGCTCCACAATTTCCTACTGCATTTTACAGTTACTCTGCCAACCTGTTCTTTACATGTAAACAGCAATCATTGCTTTCCAATGGCCTCTCTGCACAGTTGCTCGATTTGCTACTCTGCGCTCTTCTACCAAAGAGAAACTAAAAAGTGAGCAGTTTCAGAAAAGCACAGAAAGTCAATTAAATCTTATTTATTTGTGACTCTTGAGATTTTAAGTATTTACCACAATTGCTTTAATATACCTGGGAATAGCCAGGTAGATATGTCTGTAGATATGGTATGTGCTTCAGACCATAGTCAATTAGCAGAGGATGATTGCCCAGCTACTGGTGAGGCATTTGAGTTAAAGCACAGCATTTCACAGCACTCCAAAGCATGTGCAACCATGTACATTTGCAGTTTTTTTACTCCCAATACAATTCACAGAAGCAAAGTGGAAAATTGTTTAGCATTCACTCTGGCCAAACTACTTGGCTCATCTCACACCTTATCAGCAACACTTCAGTTAAGAAAAAACAAAAGAAAAATCCATCTGTCAAACAAAAGTCATCTGTAGTGCTAGAAACCAACACAGCCATCTCTCCCTTTTAGGAGAGCAGCTAAGATAATAGGAAAGGATTAATATGTATTATGAAACCTGCAGGGGAGTACAGAGGAGATAAGCCTGAGGAACTGTATGCAGAATTAATTGAGGCACAGCTGGATTTATTCGCTCAAGATTAAGGACTGACCTTGCCACTTTCAGAATTGTTGCAGGCAAACCCATACTGGTGTCTGTCCTACACCTGCCAGTGCTTTGCCAAAGAGAGTTCATTAGCTCAGATGCAGCCAGTTCCTAAGCACTTATGTAGTGCTGCACAAGAATAAAATTCCCCACAGCATTTAAGCAGCATGATTAGAAACAGCAAGAAATGTTGGCAGGAAACACAACAGATCCAGCTGCCCCCAGGCTGAGACAGCAGCAATACACTTCAGTGGGCTCAGGACGATTCTGTGAGCAGATATACGAGTGACTTTGTGCACGGGGAAGGTACAAATTTGCCTCATGTCCAACCTTGCAATAGTGTAGTACACTCTTCAGTGTGCCCCTGGTGTGCAGTTTTCCTCCCATGGAAGCAAATCTGAAGCTAAATATTGGCACATCAGAGCAAATCATGCAACACAAATGGAAGGTTCTCTTGGAGACAGTTCTTCATGAACATGTGCATGGTTCTCTTAATGACAAGACAACCATGCAAAAACCCACTTTGTGTGGTCTAGTAGGAGAAAACATGCACGTGCAAATCTGAGACCAGCAACTGGTGCAGACCACACTGCTGATAAATATGTGGGCATACGGGTCCAAAACACAGGAAGACGCCCACAGGAGGTAGACACAACCCACACAGGTATTTGTTTTGCTCTCTGGTACACCGAATTCCAGTTGGGTGACATATACAACTTCCTACATACAACTGTATCAGGATAAGCTCAGGGGGCCCTAAGTCTAAGCCAGGAAGTCTTGCAGCTGGGCTCACTGTACTTTTGTGATACAGTTAAATCTGTCACCAGAATAAACCAAGACAGAACACGGACAACCAAGTTGACTTCACCTATAAAGTATTCTATGGATATGAAATACTACCACTTGGACTAAACTGAGATTAGCTGATGCAGAGATGGAAAAAACCTCGCAGAAATGACTGACCATATCTCCCTGTTGGGAGTGGATGAAAGGAAGTCAACAGCACACAGGGGAAGAGGTGAGGAATGAATATATGCGACTCCAGCATTGGCCAAGACAAGACATTACTACTGAATGCAGACTGGATTTCCATAACCTATACATGAAGTTGATCAATAGTTATTAAATTCCAGTTAGTATCCTAGTTTAGAAGTAGGAGTCAAGGTTTAAACTTCCTTGAATGAAAGAGACCCTAGTTTAATTCTTTGTTAAGTATAAATCAAAGGTGCAGGACAAAATGTAACTCATGTCCAGGCTAGCTGTCTGGAAACAGAGACATGTGGTACAGCTTTGAAAGAACAGCTCACGTAAATCCTGTCACAAAGTGAGACTTCTTAGTGGCTTTGGTTAAGAGACAGAACAACTACTGCTGGAAAACATGCTACAAACACGAAGATGTCCCTCAAAGGAATACTAACCTCTTGCTGTTGGAATACATCTGTATATTTGCCCAAACCAAGTTTGCTGAACAGCTCAGGCAGATCAGATCCCTTAAACAAACTGTTCAGGTTACAGCCATTGCTTCCCGTCAGCGAGGAAATGCAGTCCATGTAATTACTGCTACTGAGATAGTGTTCAGCTGAAAGGGAAGAAATGCACTTCTTAGTCATGTCAGAGAAGTACACAGTTTTCTGTCATATCAACATTGTATTCCATTAGATCATTAAGTTACCAAAATATATAAATCTATTACTCAGCATAAAAAGCCTCTCAGTGCTGTGAAAGAATGAAGAGCATGAAGCAAATTTTTTGTTAATTTAGTTTGTGTTTGATTTCTATAGAAAGAATAATTATGTGAACATGGATAATATATTATGTGTTACATGGATACAAGCCAAGAACTCATACAGGGGAAAGAGCTGCAAAACCCTGTTGCTTTTCCTCGTCTTAAGCCCTCTCTTCTTTTCTCCAGTGAATACACTGAAAAACACCCTTGCACACAAATGTAACCAGCTCTTTTCGGTCTACATCGGGAGAAAACCATGCTGTGGCAACTCCTGGTAAGGGAACTACCTAGTAGTCATACAATTTGGCTATTACTTTAGTACAACACAGACAAAAAAAATGCAATAGTTTTATAAAAGACTAAAGCTAGAAATGCAGTTTTAAAGATGTCTCTTTAAAAAACAAGTTTCCAGGATGAGGTTTTTAAAAAACCCAAGCAAACTGATTTAGCAGTGCAATCCCTTTCCTCTGTGTGTGCATAAGAAAAGGATTGCTCCCAGGGGGTGTATCAGGCATCTGTGTAAGTGGGGCTCTTGTGAGTGTTCCCTCCCTTGTTACAGACACAGGAAAGAACAGTGAATACATAAGAGGTTTGCAGGAAGTAAAGGATACTTTCCCAGGTGAGTAAAATTAAGATTACCCCAGAGACTTATGCCATGGCCTCCACTATAGAATGCCAATAGGATCTGAAAACCACCATTTTTCACAACTAGCTCTGCTATGTTTCTTATTTTCTGGGAACAGACTAGATAGAAGTATTTGGGGTTGAATTTCTATCAACCTCAGCTCCATTTTGGAAAAAGAGTTTTAAAATACAGCGAAACTTTCAATGTTGAAAATGGGAACATAAGGTTTGACAAATGAAGCAGTAACTAAGTTCATTTTTGAGACTTTAAAAGGCAGTGCCTCAATTTCTTCACTATCAGAGTAACATAACATTAAACAATCCTTTTTAGTGGTGCAGCCAGGAAGCCTATGCAATTGTGGCAATGAAGACCTACATTTTGATACTCTGGCACCTACACATTAAGGTAAATACCTTTGTCCAGCCAACTCATAACTCTTTTGTCCCTCCTCTGTATATTTCATTCTTTGGGAAAGCTACAGCTGCTATAGAACAGAGTTTACCCCACCGCCAATGCATCCATGTTTCTAACTTTCTTCTAATGCATATGTAAATACATTTTTAATCCTTATTTATTTTGATTAACCTAGAGCTTCCATTTTTGTCCAAACATCAATTGCTTGATTTCAAAGATAAACTTTTCATCTTTTTTTGTTCTGTGAGCACTCAAAATACAGTATGCAGCCATCTACAGATGAACAAATGTGCTTTTTAAAATCTTAAATTATTACAAATATACCAACCATGAATATTTTCTCTAATTGAAGCTATTCTTTCTTAGGCTGTCCAACTTTCACTACCTGTGTACTCTGCAGTTAACCTGGCATTTGTGTTTTCTTCACCTTTATAAGAAAAATGCATCAAAGGTAAAAGCAGTCATAGTCATTATTTCCCCATAATGCAGCTACTCACTATGAACCAGTATTCTCTACCTCTGTTTTTCTCTCTTTCAAAAAGGCATATATTAAGTTATTTTAAAAAAATAAGTTTCAAAGAGTTCAACTGAAGTAAAAGTTTAATTTGGGAGTTTTAAGCATTATTTAAAAAGTAATTACAAAATTTACAGCCTCTATCCACAGAAACCAGTGTTTAAAATCATGTTCTAGACCATGCCAAACATTGACAGTCTTATTTTATTACCATAAAGAGAATTATGCTTTAAAATTCAAGATCTGTACAGACTATGACTTCTCCACCAGTGAGCAAATAGCCTAATAAAAACCTGGCTGCTGTTGTTGTACTGATAGCAGAGCAGAACGATGGTAGTCTAGAAATAACCTTTTATATAGTTCTGTTTTCAGTACACCCTGAAAAACCCCTTCCAAGGCAAAGAGCTTTCAGCAAGAATGTCTTGTGTTTAAAAAATTTCCTTAAAAGTTTACCTTTAGGACCATTACTTGTATATCATGTTACACATTCTTGCATATGCTTTTTCTTTTCCATTTGTAAAATAAGTTCATTTTACAGGTGCCAGTAGTTAAAATCCCTAGTGGTGTCAGGAAACATGTTAAAATAACTATTCATTGATATCAGTATGATTTTTTTTTTTAATCAAATCTTGAGAAATTAACCTGATTTATTTTGTTTACGTTTGGGGCTGCCAATTGAGGAGACAAATTCATTATGAGCTGTGGGTCCCAGCCCATTACGGTCTCTCCAGTTATCAGATTCACTGCCACTTCCCAGGTGCTCCCGACTGTTGGACCGTGAGAGAGGCATCGATGAACCCTGCAAATAAAAAATAAATAATGACTTCAGCAGAAAACAGAAGTCTCATTGTGACTCAGATGTTATCTTTGAAGCAGCTCAGTTTAGGAAAAACCCCAGCTTTTAATGCTTGCAAACATTCTTTTGGCAGCTGATCAATAGTCAAATAATTGCAAACCGGACACAAAACCAGCAGGTGTGCTTAAAACATACACAGTTTACAGATTTTAAGCAGAGATTATTTAAAGACCATGCTTCAAAATAAACTGCTCAGTATTTCCAAGTTTGTTTCCAAAATGTCCCATTGTATCAAATTCCCATACAAATTCTAGACAAAGCAGTCTATTGACTATATACCTTAAAGGGAAGAGAACATAACAGAACATCTATCTGAAGATAAGTGGATCAAATACACAATACTTGACAATATGATATACAACAATTCTGCAATGGTTTGTAAATTTGCAGATTATTTTTTTAAATAGATTTTTATTTTCCTGTAGAGTACTAACTATCAACTCTCATCACTGTGAGTCAGAATGTTCCAAAATAAGGCAACAGTATTCCCTGAATGCAGCAATTAACTATGGAATTGGGTGGGGATGTACTCAAAAAAACATGGACATTATTGATACCACACACTTACATAAACTAAAAATTGTGAAACAATTTAATTCTGTCACATGCATCAAAATCCAATTGAAAAGCATGACTCAGGAGGCAGTAATCCTTTCTATGGTTCTGAAAAAGACACCACTGAAGAAAAAAAAGGCAAAAGCTCCTGTCATTAGCAAAATCAGGAATGTGTGAGCTATGATTAGTATGACTCAACAAATAAAGAAAGGCAGGAATTGACTTAAAGTCTTACAGAAAAGCAAGAAGAGACAGGGCCTCTGCATTGTTAGATGATAGAAATGGTTAAGAGTTGTGAAGTACAAAAGATGTCATCTTTTTCTGGAAAACTGAATGCACAGTAAAGTAATCTGGGTGAAGATGAAATATGTTTGGTGAGCTTATTGTACAAACTAACATTCCAGACTTTGGACTATAATACCACTACTACATCTGCTCAAAGACTTGAGCACATGACCATCAAATGCGTACAGAGGAAATGTGGTGGTACTGCCTCTAATACCAATGATGTTGAAGACTGCCAAGTAGAAGAGGAATACAAGGAATCCAAGTTTGTTTTTTTTTAGTTTCCCCAGATGTTTCCACAACAGCTTATACCAAACAATGGAAACAGGAGTCCTAATACACTATCATTTCACTGCAAAGAGCTAAGCCTGTGGTTTGCACACAGGCAGATTCTAAATGACTACAAAACAGTGTTCTTTGTTAGAATGACATACCTGCTTAGATACTTGCAGCAGTGCATCACAGTCTGGAGGAAAACTCCAACTCAGCTTAATCAGTATAGAAAAGTATGCAAAAAAAAAATTTTCACCATTTTTGGTTGTAGCTTTTTCTCTCACCCTAGTTACTACCACAAGCTTATTCCGTCTATCCAAACCTACTACATGTAGTTGAGTGACAAAGCGTCACATGTCAAGTGGGGAACACCAAGGCACATTTTTACTAGGGTTGAATATTTCTTTTGGTTTAAAAGACAAGTATATCCTAGAGAAACTCTGTCTGAAGTGCCAGCCCTAAAGAAAGGTACCATTTACATTTTATGTAAGTGGGAGAAAAATAAAGAAAAAGGCGTCTCTGGAAGTTGGGGAAGATTACAGCATGGAGACATGCTTAAAAGCAACTTCAGAATGCTTTTGAAAAGAAAAGAACATAAATTCCCTACAGGATTCCCATTGTGGGACTCTGAAGAGACTTGCTGGATCCTACAGCTGCCTTCTCCCTGGGAAATTTCTGGGTCCAGTGAACACTGAAAATAGAGAAAGCTACTCCAGTTCTACAGCTTTGTCAACAGAAGATAAGCTGCAGCCATTTCTTGTTCTAACATTCTGCTCCACCATGCAGTGACGCACATTATATAGTTCATCTATTATATACACATTGTTTTAATGAGGCTACAAAATTTCTACCACTTGTCTACGGCTATTGAGACATTTGGTCCCATAAGTTGTCTTAGGTTTCTTTAAACAAATATATTTTCAGGGATAGATTTCTATAAGGCAAGAGTAAGATACGATTTTGTGTGTTGGGCTGAATGTATTCCATATGCCTTAATATTTATATAAGAAAAACTTTTCACAATAAGAAAATATTTAGAACCTTAAGAGGAAAGCGAAAAGTGTTACAAAAAAGTCTTTTTACAAAACTTAGACATGTCTCAAGAGAAACAGCTGTATCATTCACTAGAAAGAAAATTACCATTATAGGTTTTTTTATACCTCATATGTAGTTGTCATAGATGGCTTGTATGATACGTGATTTGCTCTTCTTAGTTCCTTGATAGTTTCTGCAGGCATAGATTTAGAGAACCCCAAACCACTCCATGTGTTTGTTGGAGTTCTCACTTCCGTTACAACTGGCTTCTTTAACATAGCTGAAAAAATGCAACAACAAATTGGTAAATCCCAAACTTAAAGGTACTGAGGTGATAACCCTGAAGTCACATATGCTAACAGACTTCAACCCACCAAATGGTAAATTCTAAACACCGCCACTTGCTACACAGCTTGAATCCTACCCTTCCTTCATACAATTTACTCTGTCAGAAGATAGTTAAACCCCATAGGGGCTCCTGCAAGAAAGCCAAAGGAATCATTTCTGTTTCAAAAAGAAAAGTTTTTAGTTTTCTTTTGGTGTGGGAGTATTTGGTTTATTTTCAAACAGGGTCAAAGATATGGTTAAGACCCTTATCAATATTGTAACTTAATTTATCCCTGAAAAAAAGGGAGCATCTTAAAGTTTAATTTGTATCCAAATAAAAAAAATAAAGTATTACAGCTGTGAGGTCTCTGAAAACAGCATGGATTACTTGCATATGGATATACTCACACAGAGAGCATCCCATCTGCAAGTTGTTTATTTTATACAATATTGGTATGAAGAAATTTTTGGAACATTAAAACTAATACACAAAAGTTTCACTGTCAGCTTTAGATTTGATTAAAAAAAATCAAATTACAAAACTGAAACTTCAGAAAATTCTTTCAGCCATGTACTAACAAACTTTTCAGAAGTCACTTTTTATCCACATACCTTTGGTTGCTAGTAGCTTCTTCTGTTCATAGTCAAATGCCTAAAAATTAAACATGCAGAAGACACCTTAATTGCCATTCCAAATAAATGTCATTCCATTACTCAGCTCTTTGTAAAAACAAAGGTTTTGAAAGTGGCCAGTGAATATATCTAGGAGAAACTTGAAGTACTGCACAATAATTCGACCACAATGTGGTGAGAGCCTTAGTTACTTAAAGCATTCACTCAAACATAATAACCAAGATTTTAAATAACTGTCTGATATCCATTTGAGTGGGGCTGCATCCGTATTTAACTGTTTAAGCAGAATTTCACTTTTTTAACAAGACTTTTTTCAACCATAGTTTCTTCTTCCTTAATCATCTGTTCTTAGCATTGAAAACATTCCTCAAGAATACAAAAAAGATTATATCTCTCTTAGACAGCAAATCTAAGCACCACAGTTATTTTTAGTAGTCTTTCAAGTTTAATTCTTCTCCATGCACTCATCTTCTGAAAGGAAAAGAATTGAAGTTCTGAGATAATTACAAAAATCCTTGTAGTCTCACTACATAGGACAGTGGAAGATTAGAAATTTAAATACCCCTGGTTAAGTAAATTACGCTTCTTTGAATTACAGATTAGCAAGTCTAAACATACACATAAAACTACAAAAATGCAGTATTTAGCCTGAAGCATTAAATTCACTACTTAAAATAAGTAGAGTGCTGATAAGGAAAGGGGCTGCAAAACACTGACCTTCATCTTGTTTCACTACTCCATGCAGTCTAGTTATGTCCACACTCATAGATCTAAGCTGAAAACTACTCTGTTACTACTACTGGACAAACAGTCAAAGGAGTGTCCCTTCACTACAGTAGGCTGTAGTTAACCAAGTAGAAACTGTATAAAAAAAAGGAGTATATGTACAGATCCATATTTGTAAAGCCAAACAAGTGTAGTTACTCCAGTAAATCCCCCTGTATATGAACTTGAAACTATAGCAAAAACAATTTTTGACACTACTTATGAAAAGTTGTAAAATATGATTAGTATATATAAGTATATATAATTCTCTTCTCAAAGCAACAACATAAGATGCTTTACACACAAATGATGCTTGTGCAGACTGATAGCCATGCAAATTATTCTGTACTGAAATTTTTCTTATTCAACTGAAACAAGGGGTTTTTTATGTTAGAGACTTCCAGTTGACAACCCAATGGCAAGTCAGTGTGCTGGTCCACAGTCACCTTTGCATTCCATGGTAATTTCACTTTACAATTATCAAGTTATGCACTAGATTTGGGTTTATTTGGGAAACATACCTGCATATTTACATAGGATGGCTGCGGAGCCAGACGTGCTCTTTCAGAGTTCTGCTGGGCAGCTGCTGCTCGCTCTGCTGCCCGTTCACTTCCAGGAGCCTTTTTATCAGCCATGGGACTTTCAGAGGCACTTAACTCTGCATCTGAGAGCAGTCTCTCTGCTGTACTGTGGGAGCAGAATCAGTATTAACTCCAGTCTTCTTTTTCACAAGCAGTGAATATTCAATACATTTTTGATAATTGAGCTTCACCCTGAGAAGTTTGGCAGCAAACTTCAAGAAATGCCAACACACAAACATCTTGGTGTTTTTAGTAATATTTCCAAAGTCTCAGCTTTCATTTACCTGTTTCTCTGGCAGTGAAACAGAGCATGTATTGCTTCTTCCTATACTACCAAGAAGTTTATATATTCAGATTTGAGCTGCCTGGTACCTGGAATTATCACGCACAATCCCTACACAGTGCAACTTCACACCGCCCAGCCTTGCCCAGGCCAGGAGCTCAGCAGTTCTACCAGGCTGATAGTACTAGGATAAAGAGTGCTGCATAATGGATACTAAGAAAGTTAATGGGGATTAACTTGCTTTTAAACCTTCAACAATTGCAGTCCTACATGCCAAAGTACCTCTTAATGTCATCTTTTCTTTCTAAAAATCAGCCATTTTATGCATACCCTAGATGAGTATAAACTCTTACTTCAAAATCAAGTGACCATGTTTTAGAAGCTGTAGACTATCCCAGAAAAATGCCCTGAGGAAACGGTGAGCACTATATCCTCAACAAAAAGAACAAGGCATATAAACAACTGAGTCTGATTAGCAGGAATCCTTGGATTTCTAAAACTATGAAAGCAGAATTAATGAACAACATATCATAGCTTTAACAGTGTAAATAAATGAGCTAAGAGAAAACATGCATCTCAAAAGAGTGACGATGAACAATTCCCAAAAGGAACAATGAAAACACTACTTAAAGTGGATTGGACAGAACATTACACTGAGCAAAAAACTTCTGTTGCCAAGACATATGACAACTCAAGACAGCCTTTCCCACTACTGGCTCATTAAAAAAAACAGAAATAAAAACACACACAAGAAATAATAAAAAAAGAGACAAGTGTTTGAAAACATGCTGTTATGCCCTGAATACAATTTTTCTAAGAAAATAGCCTCAGGTACCCAGAAAAGGAAAAAGGCTGTCAGTTAGGAAATGTTCTCAAAGCAATAAATAAAAAAGTGCAAAAATATATCCTTTAAAAACAGCTAATGAAAGTTGCTCTGAAAAAAAAAAACCAAACCAAAATCAAAACATTCTTGTGTGGGAGAAAAAAGGCTTCTTTTTTTTTTCAAACCAAAGAAAAATACTGAGGATGTACAAAAAGCACTCAAAGTTTGCAATTATCAGACAAACTGTGGGGTATATTAATGCCCAATGGGATTAAAAATCAAGCCCAATTTAAATCAGTTAACTGAGTATCTTATGACTGAACCAGCCCTTCCACTTGCAAAACCACATTAAGTATTTTTGCATGGCAAAAGTTCTATGAATCTGTATTTGTACATTTAACTTACTGTAAATGAGAGTTTTTGGTGCCTTGCAGTAACTCAACCGTTTGTCTCTTAGCACAGGCCTGTTTGGAAGAGCTCATCATCTGCTTCAGATCACTGGTACTTGCTGAATGGGATGGACTTCTTGGCATACCCACTTCTACAAAGGCATCATTGCAACCTACAAGGCCAATATAGAGAACGCTCTTATGTTCTAGTTAATTTACTCAAGGAATGACAACTATAAAACAAAACCTGCTCTTTCTCCTTACCAAATTACTGTATTCTTCAGGGAAAACAACTTGGTCAAGGTTAAGAAGTCAGAAATGTATGTTCAAATGAACAAAAAAGGATTTAGTACTCACATATATAGTAGACACACTAAGCACTTTCTTTGTAAAAAAAATATTTAAAGTAATATTTAGTTAATATTAAATCTGAAGACTGACAATGAGAAGTGACTATTTGAACAAATTTGGGTTTAGATGCAGTTTTAATAAACCTTGCCAGGTGTTCAGATAACTTTTGCTGTAATAAAAGCTCCCCACTTAATGTTCAAATATCTTTAGAATGTGATTTTACAAATATTTACCACCTTAATTCGGCAATGTGCCTTTTATTCAAATCAGTATTTCCAATGACCACAACCCTTAATAAAAGGGCATCTCCTTGTTGACCAGTATTTGCAAGGGAAACAAGACCTTTACACATATTTGTTCAAGTTTGAAGTGGAACTGGCTTTTCCTCCCTCTGAGAATGATGGAAACAGTTAATTAGTTCCTTTAGCTCCTAAAAGGTAGCATAACTGAAATATTGTTAACAAAACATGCAAATAAATTCTGTTTCTAAGTGCTAGGTTTGATCTATACACCATTTTTTGCAATAACCTTCTCAAAGGCATTAATTATTTCCTTTCATTGAAAAGCAAGAATACAACATCATTTAAACAAGCAGAGATTGTTTTAAGCAATAAAGTTACTATAAAACATATTAAAATTTTCATAGATTATTTTCTTGCTCAGAAAGCAACAGGAAAATCATTTATTTATTCCCCCTTAGGGAATAAACAAAACATTACAAGTGCATTTATATTGACTTAAGGTGTTTCTATCAACAGTACAGCTCAGATACTACAACTTCTATTTACTTTCTTTGACAATGAATCTTGGAGATCAGCGATGTTTTCCTTCAACATGGCTGCAAAACCAATGCACAGGCAATATATTTACATTTTTGTTTCATGAACTTTACATAGACTGCACAAACACTAGCAGACAAAAGAATAAAATGTCAAAATCTTACCTTCTGCACTATTTGACTTGGCAGCTACTTGTTCTGAGGCACCATGAGTACTTGTTTGTCTTACTGGATCACTGTGGTTTGTGCTCAATACATTTTCTCCTAGCGATGTGGCAGACAGTGCAGCATACTTGATATTTGAGGTCTGAAATGATTGTCAAAAATCACTAAAGTGATTGTTATGCTTAAGGAAATACTGAAAGAATTTACCTTTTCTATCTGTGCAGAAGAGCAAGAAATTAATTCCTGATATAAGGGAACAATGAGCTTTAATGTTCCATTTTTCAGTCTTTAAGTCATGTTTTGAAAACACTACTGTTCTATTTCTAAACTTAGCAGCTTTAAGAATCCACTAATATAGCTAGTTTTCTCTTTCAGCTTTTCTTAGAAGCAGCTTATTACAAACAGATCTGGTTCTCCAGAGATACCACTTACCTTTACATGACCATTTAAAGAAGGTGAGCCTTTTTTACTCTCTGATTGCATTCCATTAACATGGACTTCAACAGGAGTCAAGCCTGGTGGTGGAGATGGAGTGTTTTGACTATAATTAGGTACTCCGGACAACAGAATACTAGTTAAGGTTGCTTGGGCAGTAGATGGTATCATCAGGTGTGGAATAGCAGAAAAACCTGCAACAAGATTTGGTCATGTTCTGATTAAGTCTCTCATTTGGGCATTATAATACTTTATAGAAATCTCTATCTTTATGTAGCTTTGATATGTCACTAAACAAGTTTCTGTTACAATTGCATGCCAAAAATGTGATGCTTTATCTAAACATTACTTTGTAGGTTAACATAGCTTCCTACATAAAACAGAGCCAAACATTGCATGTGACAGCATGTCATAAGGTTGTAACTTCAAATTTGGATATTTATTATTCTGTGGTAAGATAAACTTAGAAATTAGTAATGCTCTAAAGCATTTACGATTCTGGACTTCTCAACTGTAATTCTAACAACTTACTGTTGCACAATTAATTTAATTTACATTTAATTTCTACCAACCTGTGGCATTTGTGTTAGCAAGAGATGTTGCCCATAATGTGGGACTAGGCGTGCCTGAACTTGGACTCTGTAAGGGACTCACAGAGCTATTAAGGGCATTCAACAAGGAGTTTGGAGCAGTTGAGGTGTTGACGGACAGGGCTGTTGGACCTAAAAGGCCTGCAAAAAATTATACAAGTGAATATTTAGTTAAAACTTACAGAAAAAATTTTTATGAAAGTACCAATTAAAAACAAAACCTCACTAAATTGCACCAGCACGTATTTTGCAAACAAATTTTAATGTTAAATTTGCTGTTAGTTTCTGTCAGAGTAGACATTAAGAACAAGCATTCTTAAACTGGGAACCATATATCCAGGAAGAATTGTAGCATCACTTATGCCCTCCCACTGGACTCTTGTCTACTGGACTATTGTCAGAACAAATCTGCGCTGGCTGCTACTTAGCCCCACCATCCCTTTGGATTCCCTTCATTGCCTCTGTCAGTTTGTTTCAAAGAAGCATCACTTCGAGAACAAGAAAGCAACCACACTTCACAACCTCACTTTCATTTCAGACAATGACCTTTTTTCTCAGAAGGTCACATGTATGAACCACTACTTCCACACTAAGAACTATTCAATTCCTTTTTGCATCTTCAGTACAGTGAGATACAGCCAGAACTGAAACTTGGTGGTAGCTACGTTAACTTTCATGGTGCTGTTGACAGGCTTAAATACCTACCCACATTCAGGACAAACTAAGACATCACTATATTACCAAAGACGAAATTTCTTTCGAAAGAGATTCTTCTGAAAGTTGTAAAAGCAATGTCCTACTTCACCTGCATTTCCCTTCCTTTCACTTACAGATGAATGGTCTGTGAGCTTTCAGAGGGTTTTCTACAGAGATGAGTCACACGGCTGATTACAACAGCCTTGGACAAAGTTTTATAACAATAAGCCCTTGAAAAGCCAGATGCTTTTGGAATTCTCTACTGCTTTAACACAATTCTTTATGCAAAACACATCTGGTCTTTTTCTCTAGTACAAGTGAATTAAGTTTCAAATAAATATGTATCTGTTAAAAAAATATAAAGAGATATATATAGAATAGAATGCATACCAAGCCCAGTGAGTCCTAATCCTGCTGAGGACAATATATCCAAACCAGGACAAGACAGACCAACAGGGCACGAGACAGTAGAGGGATTTGATGCTATGGTAACTCCACTACTTTCAAGTCCCAAGAGACATTTCCGTGCCTCATACATATTTAAGGCATTTCGTTCAACACTTTTTACAATCACAGACTGTAGGGAAAGGAAAAAAAAGGAAAACCAGTGAGTAACACAACTATGCAACATGGAACTGCAACACACACAAACTTCTTAACACTCCCTTATGGGTATCAGTAACAGCAATGTGAGACAGCATGAGATAATGTCCATTAGGAACTACTCAAATTCAGTGGCCTTCATGGTAAGTTTAGGGATTTTGTATGTATTTCACAATGAGAACAATGAAAGTCCTTTCTGCCTAAGAAAAACAATTATTATTGTACCTTGGTGCTATTTGGTATAGCAAATCTTAAGTGCCCCAAGATCTAGAGAAGTGAAGTAATAATTAAAATCTTATCTTCTATCAGAGGTCTATACCTCAAAATGGACAAAAATGGTTTTTACATTAAATTCGGCTATTAAATTCATAGCTGTCTGAGAATAAAGTAACAAACGCTTAGAAAATGAAATCACAAAAATCATTATTTCTTGTACATTCTCTACACAGTGTATCTTTGTATTGACTTCAAATATCCCTACACAGAGAAGCTCACTTATTGACACATGGAATGGTAATTTAATATGTTGAAGTTTTTGTCTGTTATGGCATTCTACACAACAATGCAGATAACAGTCTCCTATCCATACTCATCTGAATATTTTACAATGAACAACTCCCATTAGAGGTAACTTGTAATTCTGTTTCTTGTGGTTCTTTTTAACAACATGTGTTTCTTGTGGTTCTTTTTAGCAACATGTGTCATAGTTCTATTACTTGCTTTTTATTTGGTGGGGTTTTTGTGTTTTGTTTTGGTTTTTTTTTAATTCTGATTGCTGAAGAACACTGTAGTTATGTGGGGGGAGCTGCAATTTAAGACAAATTTCTTTAACAACATATCAAGAGTAATTCTAGTCAGATAAAAATCTCTCTTCTCATAGTTCATTTCTTTTATCAGCAGCTTCCATACAAAAGCTAATCTCTGCATTGTCAAATATTTAATTAAAAAATCAAGTTACCATAAAGGACAGCTGTTGTAACATTTAAATTGATATTTGAAGCAGAAAATATATATGCCTTTTACAGGTTTATGATCCACTAAGTTAAGGAGGAGGAGCAGATACGTCAGCTCATCAGCTCTGAAAAGTTGTCATGAAGGCCTAAAAAGAATATATTAGCTTTTCACCAACCTTGCTTGGTTGCTTCGGCTTTGGCTTAATGCTTATGAAGACATCTAACTGCTCCATTAGCTGTGTTATAAACTGTGGTTCTACTTCAATTTCTTCCTTCATGTCAAACATGAGCACAAGAGGAAGGCAACCCTGAAAAGACAAGACACAACCATTCATAAAACTTATAACCTGCCCTTTTCCTGTGAAAATCTTAGCAATTAAGTGAAACACAAATTGTAACACATGTACAACACCATACAGTAAGTTCAGAAAAAATTGTGAGGATGAAATTTTAAGTAAAGCTACTTCCTTGCATGCAAGAACACAGGAGTACCTTTCTTCCCTGGAATTCTGAACATTTTGGTGGTATAAGGGTGAAATGATTTGTTGAATATTTGGCATTCCAGTCAGCACATACACACCCTCCATTAGCTACTTATACAGACATAGAGGTGTCTGGGGGATTCAAATTCAGAAACCACTATTATTTATTAAATCAGAACAAATATTGTCAGGAATTGATAGCAGGACTCTCACATACTCAAATGGCTCAAGTTCAACTACATTTGAGATGAGGAAACACAATTCTGAAAGAATTTCTCTGTAAGTCACCATTGCCTAAGTCAACTTTTACCTTCCCCTGTCCTAGATCAGCTAGATAAGTATTTTCCAGTGATATGGATGACATCTCTGAAACACTTGAAATATTAAACTTTTAAAAAACCTGCACCCCTAAAATCAGTCCAAACCCAAAAAATTCAACATAGGATATATAAAAATTATTAGATTGCTACTTCTCATGAAATAAAAACAGAGTATAAAGTCAGTGAAAAACAAATACTGTTTTTTGTGAATTTAAATTCACAATAAAGTAAACATTGTATCACAGATACCAGGAAAAAGCCACAGTAAGACTGCTTTCTTGAAATGTGTCTTATTTAATGAGTTTCCTGCTTTTGCTTCAGAATGAAAAGCAGCAAACTGGTGTATTTATTCTTCAGATCACAAGTTCAATACAATTTTATATTTAAATATCACTTCTCAACCTGTAGCTGCACAGTATATCCCAAATTTACAGTAATTTTAACTTAAGAAAATTGAAAGCCAGGCATCTCAACTATTTTGACTTCAGGAAGATTAACAAACACAGCTTAACTTCACAAAGTGAACCCGTCTGAAAAGAACATTTATGATGAAAGTCTGTTTAAAAACACTGAAAACAATAATCAAGGATTTTCTGGTAACAGAATCACTGAAAGCATTTCATACTTGGATGTTCTCAATGTTTTTGTAAAAAAAAGCTACATAAAGTAATATCAGAAGGTCTCACTGAAAGCCTGCCAAATGAAAATGCAGCTAAAAGTTAACAGGAAAACCAGAAACTATGAAGTTGAAATACCAAGTTTCACAAGCATATTAAAAGGCTCATTTTTTTACACTACTGTTTTGTTATTTTATGTTTAGAACATCTACATGATTATGATGAGAAATGAACAGGACCAAACAATGTTCTTTCACAGGAGGTGAGGGAACAGAATTAAGTTGTCAATGTCTTCTGTAATTAAATATAGTACAGTCCTCATTATTATATGCAAAATTAACAAAAGTAAGTCAGTATTTTTTAGTGATAATCAAAATACAGATGAAACCACAGGGTTTCACATAAGGGGAAAACAAAGAACATTTTAAACAAGACTCCAAACCCCTCTCACTTATATAAGTATTTAATTTTAAACCACTGAGTATTCTTCCTTTTACAATTTGCCCTCCTCTCTACTATGTGTTGCCTTAACCACCATTTGAATATATTCCTGAAAGCAATATGTTGATGATTAGAAACCAAGACTTTCAACACCTGTCAGAGATAAAGGATATTCCCAATTTATACACCAGAGAATTCACAGCCTTCTCAATGATATTAGTTACTCTAGTTCTGTTTACTACTAGTCTCTGTTTAGACAGAAAGCTAAGTAATTTTTAAAGACAGCATCAAAACATCACATACATCCTACTGTAAGGTATCTGTGCACTGCATTTTCTGTTGATACTGTAAATGCTGCCTGAAATGTAGTCTCTTCTGAGAACTACAGATCACAGCAGCTTAGTAGTTCAGAAAAATGTTATGGTATTTCTCTTCTCAGTATTGATGTTCAGATGCTTCTAGATTATTATTCATAGGAGCTCAGCAGAGATCAAATCACTATTTTTAAATCACCTCCCCAACTCCATCGGACACTTGTGCTGCCCAGCTGTGAAACAGCATCAGCTGCTGTTCTGACTGAACCAGAGGAAGTGGCAAGAGGCAATAAAAGCAGTGACCATGGAGAGGAGGCCAGCATGCAGTCACACCTTGCAGGAAATCACTCCACAATGCAGAAATCTCATCCCACTGAACAATGCCCAAGAAGAAAACAGTCAAGTGAAATGTGTTTCAGAAGCAGCTGAGAATAACTGCAGCTATCTGTACATAGGTATCAGCATGGCTGGCATATTTAAAGTGTTTTTATCTGACACTGAAAAATACTGATTTTGCTAAATTAGGAATTGGAGGTAAGTTTTTATCTGGTTAGTTACTTCTTCCCTCAGCTTTTCAAATTTTTATTGTTTAAAAAAATATATTCCTACTTTGCAAAATTTGCTTTTAAAACTTGCTTTATCTACAAAAATGGAAAAAAAAAAAGTTTCAGGACATATATAATGCCTGTGTGTTGAAACAGACCAAATATCCCGGTCAGTACAGTTCTCAAAGTGTGATATAGTAGATATGATTTGGGATACTAAGTTGTACTGATGTGTATGGAATTACTAAATGATACACCAATATTTTTTTTTTAAAAAAGGCTCTCACATAATACTAAAATTTCAAGAGTAAAAGGGTACTTTTTTTGTTCACATGACAGCCTGTCTGCATTTCCTTCTACTTCATGAACTTCCAGAAAAGTACCACTTACACCTCATCAAGGAGATATATAGAATCAGGTCCTCTCTTACTATTTATGGACAATAATAGCTTAGAATATAATAATGACCTATATAAACGAGAGACATGTTTTTGTTTTCCACTATACAGCAAGGCACAGTGCAATGTAAGAGAGATGTGGACTTTTGGAATTTAATTGTATCATGGTTTATTCTGATATTAGTTTTGAACTAGATTTGAATCCATTCTCCCCATGTGTTGTTTGTAACTATTCACATATAAATTCATGTACCAACATTAGTATGAAAATGGCTAAAGGCTCCCGTGAAGCTTAAAGACCTATATAGCAAAAACCTGTACAAATAATATTAATCATCAGACCTATTTCTATAAAAGGCCTTATAGTACTGAGGTTGTGGTACTAGAAGGAACATAAAACTGCAGAATGAGTACTTCCCACAGTTCCTTGGTTTCCTTGAAAAACCTCACCTACATAGGAATTAAGAAATTCCTGCCACTTCCTCCCTAAAGAAACCTATTTACCTGACAAACATGAAAAAGGCAGGTTGGCAAAACAAAACAAACAACCCACCACCACCACCACCAAAACCCTCCACAAGTCTGCTTTCTACTCAGAATCATATTGTTATTGTAAATTTAAATTGCTTATGTTGCATTTGTATTGCCAAGGTCATTTTTCAAATCACAATACCAGGGATTACAAATATTTTAGATAACTACACTCACAAAACACTCACAAAAATAGAGCACTCAACTGAATCAGCTTTTTGCTATGTGAGTAGTAATCCTTCCTCTTTAGGGCTAATTTACATTTGACCAATAAATACATGCAGAATGAGCGTATCATCTATAATCTGGCATTTTTTTCAAGCAAGTTTCACTGAAAATATTTACCATGAGATATTGCCTGGCAAGACAGACAGACTCAATTGTGCCCTGGAGGTAGACAGTGGATTTCTTCTGTGGGTTACTAGGATCAGGGAAGTGGATCTGAGCACCAGTCCTCTGCATGATATGTTTGATGTTACTGCCATTTCGACCCATCATAAAGAGATGATGCTGTGCTGCAATGTCTAGTTGTGTGCTCACAGGGATTGCAGAGGCCAGGCTCCCAGCTAGGTGTTCTAAAAGCATGGCTGTTCCTTCCTGTGGGAGAAATGCAAGAAACCAATGAAAGTGCTCGCAGGCATGCAAACCAACATTTCAGACTGTTTCCTTACTTGTCATGCATTCCATATTCAAGATAAAGAAAATTCTGTTTTGTTTAAAAACCTGATTGATTTGCTAAAGGTAATAGGTGGACTAAACTACCTATTATTCCCATTTTATGGCCAAATGTAGCCTTTCATCGACACTATAAAATGCATTAAGTCAGCGTTGAATAGTTTGGTCCCTATAGACCTTTCTATGTCCACACACAGCAATAAGCAAGTCAATAGAGATTTATTTGGGTAGGTATGCTTGCAAAAATTGCCCTTCAGTTTTGGCCTAAGATGTTCTTAGTAGCTTGAGATACATCCATCCAAGACTACATCAATCTGTCACACCACTAGCTGTTAACAAGGAAACTTTTTTATTTTATTAAGATAAAGAGGCTCGTGGCAGTTCCTTTACTCAATCGTCAAATTCACATCTCCCAATCCTGGTTTCACAAGATCAGTTTTACTGACTGTTAGGACAGTTTTCAAGGTTATACAGTTGAGTACACATTGAGAAGATCAAAGTGTGAAGAATTTGTGGGGTTTTGTTGTTTGTTTTGTGGTTGAGTTTTTTTTTGTTGGTTAGGTTTTTTTAAATTAAGAGATGGGTAAGGTTAGCACATATTCCAGAATTGCTGAAAGCCCAAACAGGTGTGCAAGAGAGAAAAAGATAGATTAAAAAAATCAGCACACACAACGCTAAATCTTAAAGTTAAAATGATTTTCTATGCATTTTTATACCTTATCCATACAAGTTAAAAAACAAAACAACAAAACAAAAACCCACAATACCTTCAGACTTCAAAGGTGATTATACAGTGACAGCACATACTGATGAGGCAGGGTATAGCATTAATATAACTCTTAAGTACCTAAATTATGATTATAGCATGCAGAAGCCTACTTAAAACGACATTACCTTCACAGCACTAGTGTTATTTTGTGACCCTCTGACAATGACAGTAGCACCATACATTCGAGACCGTTGTTTAAAGGAAACTGAAATATTATATGTCTGAGATATATGCTGAATTGTGGGAGAATTAGGATCTGGGATTGGTTGAAGAATTCCAGCAATAGGCAATTCAAACATGAGTACCAATGGAAGCAGCTCCTACAACAACAATGAAGAGCAAACATTGAAAACTGAAATCATACTCACTAACAATTTTATTACTGAATCATAACATATTGGTCAGTGATGATTAAATTGACATAATACATCATCTGCCCAGAGTTCATTAACAAAAACAACATATCTTGAGTTGGAAAAAGGCACTGATTTTTCCAGGAAGACAAAAGTTTTTTGTTTTGCATGGGCTTTTTGTTTGTTTGTTTTTCCCCAAAATAGCAGGATCTTTTGCAACTATATAGCAACAATAAAGCCTGAGCTTCTACAGGCCATCTGTACAAGGTAAGTTAAGATGCAATTTTAGACAGTATGGAATACTTGGCATCTTGCTTATACTGTAGATTTGTGTTCAAGACCCACCCTAGGCTAGTTAAAAATTCAGCCAGAATGGGAATCACTGTTTTTACAACACCCTTTGCATTTTACTCATATGGACACTCACATTGTTCCTATATTTCTGCTGTCATAAGACAGAGCCAAACAACCCCAGGGTTCTCAAAATGATTTTTTTTTCCTTTTAGATGTTTTCAAGGGAACACTATAGTGAAATAGAGTATTACCCGAATTCTAACTCTTGCAGACTCCACTCCAGCTGGCTGTCCTGCAATAGACACCTGGAAGAGCAAGAATATAGCAAACATAGCATCACATTTTCAAATGAGACATTGGGAAAGTTATTCAGATAACTGTTCTCTTTTTAAAAGAAACACACTTATTTCACACCTGGTGACATCCTAGAGTGTTCTCTAAACAGTAGCTGAAAACTAAAACCAGTTATAAAAAATATCTATGAATATTATAGCATCTTAAAACATAGGTTTAAGCAACTAGAAAAAAATTGATACATCAAACAATACACCTGTATTGTTGTATAATGAAATTAATACTGTATACACATGCTCACTGCTAATATTCAACAACAGTTGGTTTTCTTGAACATTCTGAAATTACTATATTTTGCTCAGCAGCCACTAGGTTACACAAGAGGGAATTCTAAATACAGTGATGAAAGACTAATGTAAACATTCCAGAAATATTAGAACTACATGAGATTGTACAATTCAGATTCAATGACTTATTCTAATAAAATTGAACTCTTACAATAGGACATTCACTTTTGCTAGATATCCACCAAGTTTAGTTTTCCACTAAGTTACATCATAAGCCAAAGGCAACAAGAAATTAATCAATATGCTAAGTCAGTCAGGTGTTGAACAGGAAAAATTTACAAAAGCACTGCTTTTCATACTGCTTCTCTACCATTCACACTAAAAGTTGTTCACTTCTGTATGCTCAAAATAATTCTAGTTTTAAAAAATTAAAATGATTTATGAACCATCACAAATGGCTTCCAGCTGTTTTAAAAGGTTTGCTCACTTAGAAAGTCTCATGCTTTCCACAGAGTGTAAACAACAAAAATCTATTTCCCTGAACATGAACTCACTCATCCCCAAAAAACTCAAGTTGACAAAAAAAGTTTAGAAATGTTTTATACTCTCAGGGATTACAGTACAAGTTAAAATATTAAACAATACTTACTTGGTTACTTTTCTCAGCTTGATTATTCCTATTTGAGTCTGGAAAATGGATATGGCATCCTGTCTCTTCCATCACTTTTTTAATATTATTGCCACCTTTACCTATCACATGAGAATGTTCTGTATGTGAAACATCCATCTTCAGTGTTACCCGATTGCTCTGGAAATCAAGCACCCATGATTAGATTTGTTCACAGCAGAACCCGAGTATATTAGAGTAAGGTAACCCCAAGAATGACTTTAAAAATTGTGTTTCCAAAGTATTTTTGCAGAAGCTTGCCTTGCTTAAATTCTATTCAAGTAATATGTTTTTAATATATATCATAGTCAGATGCTAAGCCATTCACTTTTTATTTCAAATGAGAAAATAACATGAAATAAATATCCCAATGGTACCTCTTTAGAAAACGTCTAAGGCTTTTAAAACATGCCCTAGCTTTTATCAACTGTGACTTAAATGCTCTTTTGCAATCCATTCTAATTTATTTTAATTCTGTGTTCTTTCAACCACAGTCACACACCCCTGTCTGATCTGAAAGGATCATATGATGAAGACTTGGCAAATCACAAGGCCACTTGACCTAAAATAACAGGATTTTTTCCTCCTTTAACAAACAAAGCAAATTTTTCTGGTACATCAACTTTTAAAATATACAAATACTGCCTACAGCTGTTGTTAAAAGCTATATATTAACAGTCCATAACAAGGCCGTTCATACTTGTTCAAAAAACTGCACTTATCACTAGTGTGTTCCTTTTGGCAATCTGTTTAGACAATCAAAAAGCTGGCATACAACTAGACAGAAGCTACACACAACACCCCCAAAACACTTGCTATTGGATGAAAAGAAAATCTGATGAACACATAGAACTCCTTGCCAAAATCTAGATGTTTTAGAAATTTTCATCTTAATGTTTCAGAGTATAAGAATGCAGTAACAGTTAGAAGAACTGCAAAAATGCTCGTAAAACTGAATTTCAAACAATGAAAAGAAATAGGTTCACCGAAGCGGCCATATGATCTACTGCTTGCAGTGAAGCTGTATTTCAGATTTTAAAGTAAAAAAAGCCAATTCAAGAAACAAACTACATATGCTTTTACCAATATGACCAAAAATATTATTTCTGTACTGTTCAGATCTGCAAAAAAGTGCTTTAAGCAATTATTTTCTTGTGGCATGTTTCAATACGTGTGCATACACCAAATACCAACAACCAGAAGGAATATATTAGAGGTTTTGCTTCAGAGTGTCCATAAATACCTTCTGTTTAAATAAGCCCATTTAAAGAGATCAATGCCACCACAAAATTAGTGGTTAAGGTGTCAGTCTAAGTAAGTTCTTTCTTACTTTTGTGTCCAAGACAGACATTATTTTCTCTTTTGCTTCTTTAACGTTTTCTTTTTTTCCAGAGACTTTGATATGGGGATCTACAAAAGAAATAAAGACTTTCAAAAATACAGTAAAATAACCATCAAAAATTTTCTGATTGCTTAAATAAATTTAAATCCATTATTTATAGTTCAGCAATAAACTGCATCACCAGCCTTTGCAATACAGCTAGAAGTCAAATGTATCATTCCATCCCTTCAGCCCCACAGTTAGGATTACCAGATGAGTTTATTAAACACGATAACCAATTTAATATAAATTGAAATCAAATGCCAAATGTACATCACAGTATTAAAAACTTTGTCAGCAATGCAATTACATAGCTAAGCCATCATGTCTTCTCAAACTAATATTAACAGAGGACAACTAGAAGCTTTGACAGCCTTACTCAAGCTTAACAAAGTGTAAAAAAATCCCCCCACCAAACTCAAACCCACCTTCATCATCACTGTTATATTTAATTAGTCTCTAGAACTATCCCTTACAGTTTTAACCTGACAATAAAAGTGCCTCCACCAGAAGTTTTCTTATTGAAGCTATCAAATCAAATTTAAATTAAATTGAAATCATAAATAAAATCTTTCAAGTGTCAAGTATATAAATTAAAATTTGCTACTAAGCTATATACCTGGGAGAAACACCAGCTAATAGCAGCTTTTGCCTAGTGAGATCTAAAATACTAATTCTCTAACACACTTCAGTTGACATTATAGTTTTCAGACCACTGTCCTTAAACAGCACAAAGTGTTGTGCTGAGCTATCAGGGACAGTTTTTCATGCTGGAATACCCACCTGGTCAGAAAGCACAGAACTGACTATGGAATTAAACCAATTATCAATTACTCAAAAAAGTGTGAAAATTACACATTAGATAGTTTAGCAGCACCATCTGGTGTCCAAAAGCATAAAGTGCCACAATGCAAAATTTCTGTCAAAACATTAAATGTAGGTTCAATTAAAACAAAAAAAAAATCCCAACTACCACCAACATTTTTAAGTATTAGAAAGAAGGGCATGATTTTGCAGGTGATGTCCACTTCTCTTTCCCCAGTTCTTGAGTCCTCTACCTTTTTACAGTCTAACAGTAATTTTTCCTTTTGTGATGCATGAAGCTATTCTTCCCCCTCAAAATTCTAAACCCTCTTCCAGCTAATGAATTAAATCTAATGCATTATACTAGACAAATACATACATCCTAGGGTATATAAGAGTACATGTATTCTCAATGCTAAAAATAACATAGCTGTAACACAACACATCTGCCTTTCCCATCATCTCAACGACCAAAATCACTTCACTGCTAAAGAAATGCCAAATAGTACAAAACTTCAGATTGTAAACCTGTTGTATTCAACTGAAAATTGAAACTGTTGAAGCCATGCCCGGATATTCTTTTTGTTCCAACAATAAAAAACCTCTAGCCTTTACCACTGGGAACTTCTGAGCACATTCAGCTGGGGATACAGAAACGCTGAAGGAACACAGGATTCACTGCCAAGTTTCATGAAAGTCAAGAAAAATGCAGCGTTTTGAGTTCTGAGAAGCAGACATATTTCATCTTGAAAAATGGAAAAACTGTAGTCACAAAAGCATGGTATGCACATAGAACCTACAGAAGCTCCAAAAATCTGCTGCTTCAGCCTTTTCACAACGAAGCGAAGTGTAAAAAACCAACCAAACAAAATAGTCTTAACGGCATTTTTTCTTTTCTTTTTTAAGTTGACAGTAAGTCATGTGGTTCTAATGTGTTTAAGCTGTGAATGATATTTGAAGTGGATGTTGCAGGCAGAAATTCCCAGAAGCAGATTCTAGCACACTACGTATGCTCCAAGTACTCTTTAGAGGCAATCGGAAAAACACAAAAGCAGACCACCACCACCACTTTGGGTTTGATTTTCACATATTCGTAAACATTTTTAATACAAATTCGGTCACAAGTATGAAACTATCTGAAGGAAGTCTGGCATCCTATTAGTACTAAAGGAGTTTACTAGCATTCTATAACACTATTTGTTTAGCCATGGGTGAAAACACATTTTAGAATACCTATTTTTTCCACTCGTTACCTCAACTGGACTTCTTTTTTGTTGATACTGACAGCTTCAGCAAAAAATCCCATGTTTCTACATTTAACCTTTCTTTGTTCTTTTTCGAGAAAAAAAAGCTCAATTACTCACTTTAAACACAAAAGCAAAAAAGAATCCACAAAGCAAAAAAAAAATAATCCACTAACAATTCTAAAATATGCTATGAAACCTTTAAAAATTGGTCTTAAGTACCCTCTCCTTACTTCACTTCTTCTCAATGACTCAGTGGTTGGTAATGGATGTGAAGCAACTTGTTTTTAAGTTAACAGAATTCTTCCTTTGAGACTCGCTCACTCTTCCTTCCTTCAAGGAAACACAATTTAGATATGACATCCACACCAAAGCTGTGCATGAGAAGAGCTACTTGCAATTAATAGAGTTTGAATTCTTTGAACTGGCTTTGCAAGAGTTGAAAGTACATTGAAATCATGTATGATCTGCAGGAAAACCAGCAGGCACCCAGATAACACAATCAATGAACAAACAGATCACTTCAGGAATTGATTCAAAATTCAGAGGGGCAATTAGATCATATGATCTGATTTTCTGCATATAAGAGATCCTTAAATTTCTTAAATTAAATATTAAAGATTAAATTAGAGATTAAAGAACTCTTAGTGTTCAATAGTATCTTTCAGTGAAGGTCTATATATGCTAAGCAAATCGCCTATCGTTATATCAACTTTTTCTGAGCCCAATCCTAAATACTCTAATTCCACCAATTATTAAAAAAAAAAAATCAGAGAAGTTGCCTGCTTTTTCCTGGCTAAATTATTTATTTTCTAGGTAAAGGACTTTGTGCTTCTGTTTTTAAACACTATACCACAGGCAGATTTACCAGAAGATAACCAAAAGGCAAGTTTCTCCCAAACTTCTTGGAAGCCCAGTGCAGATCAGGCTGCATTTGACCTCGAGCAACTGTCAGCTAAACAGTGAAAATCTATCACTAATAGGGTCAGCATTTACCATCAGTTTCAGCTTTCTGGTTAATCTGAACTATTTTGTGGAAAAGACTGAAACTGGACAGCATCTGAAAACTGTTTTCAGGATTTCTGTGTAAGTGGGAATGAAATGACTACATAAGGCCTTTGTGCATCAATAAAAGCGAGTAGTTAAAACAGTTGACTTAAGCTTTCTAAGTGTTTTCTGAAGCTGTTGCCACCAATAAGGAACCAAACATTAAAAATGGTTCCAGACAGTTTGTTACTTCTGGCACCACAAACAGGCTGTTCAGTACTTGTGTATGACAAGTGATGTCTGTTTGCTATTCTACTTACATTGGACTAGCCTGAACACAAAACTTGCCCCACCACCTGTTTTCCAGGTGTAACTGTTTATTCCATGTATTTCCAGTTACATATTTTTTATTTCAGAAAAAAATACCTTGCCTTAGCAGTAAGACAAAAATATTTGTTGGATAAAGCTCCAATTTGATATGTGGAATACCTACAGGGTGCAACTGTAGCAATGCTTTCTCAGAGTCCAGGATAATCGGTACTCTTTAAAGTCTGAAGAGTATTGTCAGGCCTAAAGGTATAGCACGTGTAATGTATGTGTAGGACTGTCAGTACAGATAAGCATAAAATAACCCTCCAGTCATTACCTAGACCAACTACAATTGACCTGCACAGTCTTAACTGGAATGAGAAAACCCATTGAACAAGACCAACTGACCCCCACAGAAATGGATCTTTGTGAGACTGGGGCCATAGCAATGCCCTTTATGTACAGATGACAACCAGATCAGATCACTGAGATGTTATGTCATTCTTTGTCCCTGAGGAACACTGGTTGTGGTACCTATTTTTACTGGAAAATAAAATCCCATTCCTCTGCTTTTTTGTTTGTTTGTTTTTTAGCTTTTGAACACAACTGGAAGTATACTTTAAACGAAACTAGAGTTACAGCACAGAACAGAAGCCTACTGTGAATGAAAAAATGAGACACCAAAGCTTTACAAACTATTTGCAAACACACAACAACAGCTTTCAAACAAGTCCGTGTGCTAAAAACTTATAAGGCTCTAATGCTCTAAATGAAAGTGTAGTATCAGAAACTGGAAGAGTTTGACTTATAAGAAACAACATTATTAGTGTCTTGCAAAATATGAAAAATTTCATTGCATAGTAATCTATCTTTTAATTGATTTTGATGGGCAATAACTTTTTCCCTAAGAATGGAAGAGAAATTTAATTTTAACAGATTTCCACACACACATACTTCAAGAACGAGGGAGTATTTACATAAAATAGAAAGCTAAAGTTACGCAACAGAAAATGCTGGAATTTTTTCACAACAGTCTTAATTTTGCCAGACTCTTGCCTTGAAGTGGCCTTTTATTGCTCCTATCCTCAAATTCCTCACTCCACACTTTGGCAGAGTTTCCACCTCCTCTTTGTCCACAGCTATACCAGCAAGCCTCCAGCTTTTTTGCTACTATTGTGTGCAACATTTCAGTAAACAAAATAAAATTCCTCCAAGCAAAAAATACATTTGTGCCAGCGTAAATGCATCTACACCAACTTTTGCCAGGCAAGAAGTATTTCAAATAACTAAGGCATTTAACTGAGTACGCCTCTCCTGCAAATCAGACATTACATTTAACGTCTGAGCAAGCTCTTCAGACCACAGCTATGCATCTAGCTTGTTCACAGGATGAACAGTCTTAAGTTACAGAAATGCCACTACTCTAAGAATAGCTAGACAACTGGGCAACGCCGGGGCAAATGACAGTCATTTTTAATAAGTAGCTGATTAAGTTCTGAATAGCCCAGGAGTATTACTGAACTTGAGCCATTCAAAGAAAAACAAAGACAAAAGAGATCTAGTGATTTTAAGGACAAGTATGAAAATATTTGCCACAATACTACTAGCAAAACCACACCAAGTTATATGACAAATTAAAATAAAAAGGAGTAATCCACATGAACACATGTAAGTTGGTGTGTTCTCAACTGGAAGAGTGAGTTCCTCCTAAAACAGAAGATGAAACAGGTCTATAAAAATACTGAATTAATCAAAAAGGTCAAGTAGGATTCCTATTAATACAGAAAAAAAGGATAATTGAATTGAAACAAATTATTTAATACTTTTAAATAAATCAGGGATACTCTGTGTACAGCTGTTAAGAGTGGGTATTCACTGAACAAACTAAACAGGCTGATGATAGCCAAGATGGACTTGAAATAGGCTCAATCTATTCCCATGGAGAAAAACCATTAAGGCTAAAAGCATGCAGCAAATGCTCGTGACTAAGGGCATACACAAAGTATGCGATTGAATAAGAAAGGAAATTTGCCACCTGGCACTTCTTGCTGTTGGCTTATCTACTTAAGAGAATTCTCTCACCAATGCACCTCAATGGACTTACTTCACCTACCAGTATCTAAACCACAGAAGAAAAAAGCTACTCATTAAGGCAGAATGCAACAGGCCATTTCCTACTGCTGACTCCCCACGTGTCCTCAGACATACCACTCGGCAACATTGTTGGGTTTGGGTTTTTTTCGGTTTGGGAATTGTTTTGTAGTTTAAATTAGGCTGTAGCATCATTATCTCTGAACACAATTTCAATCAGCTAACTGGGGCAGGATCAAAAGCCTACCCAAAGCATCACACAACTCAACATGGGCTGCAAGCAATTAATAGTGTCTTCAGAGTAGACATATCCCGAGGCTCTGGGCTTTCTAGGGGATCTGTTGTGGACAAACGGTTACGAAACATCCTTGGGAAGAGCGATAGCCACAGCCTATATGTGTGCCCACATTTGAAAGCCTCTGTCTTCTCAGAACTTCTTGACTCTAAACTTTCCCCTTTGCTGGCACTTAACTCCAAATCACCTTCAGAAAATTTCTGTTCTACTCAGAATGCGTCGCACAGCTCAGGGCAAAGCATATTACACAAATCTCTTTGCTCTTTTTGCATTTTTGTTTGCTGTTATGTAGTCACCTGGGGAACATTAAATATCAGAGCATTGCTTTTCAATCCTGCACTGCAACAACTGTATGATGGTGAAGACTACTATCTCCTTCTTACTTTTCCCCACCATTTATAAAAACACATGTATGTTCACATATGCATACTCAGACACATATACACACAGATAGATATTCATGAAACAGAGACTGGGTAAAAAGAACAACCTTACACACGCACACACAAAATTGAAGAAGTGCTGTGTACCATCCAGTAGAACAGAGAAAAAAATCTTGTTTCTGAAAGATTTCACAGTGTAGTTCAAAAGAAAACTTTAAAACCTGTAACAGGCTAATTTAAATAAAACGGCTCAAGTGAAATAGCTGTTTGATGTAGCCTCACAAATGAAAAGAAATTAAATGAGGTGCACTTCTACGTCAAATCATAGCGGAATCCTCACATTTGGGTCTCTTAGCAGCCCTGAAACACCCCAGCAGAACAGCAAAAATTAATGCTCAGAATGCCCAGAATTAAGTAAGAATTAACCAGAAACAGATAAGCTTTAAAAAATAGATTACCTGTACAACTTATTAGTTTTGGAGAAATAAACTACTGATGACTGGATTTTGGACCAGTGACAGCAGAAATGAAGTTGAAAAGACTTCTCTCAAAGCACAAGCAAAGAGGTAAGACAAGGAAGAGGTAACAGAACGTAGGGCAAGTTAAACAGAAAAGTGACCATATTTGAAGGGAGAAGGGGAAGGCCAAGGTGAAGAAGAAAACCTGAAAAGAAGAAGTGAGAATGAATTAATTAATTGCAATCACCCAGAGACTCCATTTCAGTTATATAATTTTAGTTTCTTACTACCATAATTAGCTTAAACTCTGTATTTTATTTTTTCTAATGAAGGTCATTAGAGACATTTTATAAATGGATTCAGACACTGAAAGGCACAGGCCATGCTGCAATTCTGCTACTTCTCCGGCAGTTGTTCTTCAGCCTTTAGCCTAAGCAGCCATCCAAAGCAAGGCAATGTCTCAGCAGGACACAAAGTCTGTTATGTCTTATTTTTTCAGCATGGAACCAATAAATTCACGGTTCATTACTTAAATGTCTGTTGCCATTGTATCTCAAAGCACAAACACAGAACCACAATGCCTGGGAGAGAAAAAAAAATAAAGGGAAGAAAAAAGCTATAGTATTGTAAGATCAACTTAATAGGGGACCTAAAACCCCAACAACATTCCTATAAAAAAATAAAACTATTATAACTTCACCGCACACATTCATATTCAAGGTTACAATTTTGATGCATAAGCCTCAAAATAATTTCAGTTTCTTAACACACACATTTGCAAAAGAGTCATTGCAGCTGTGTTCTGCTAAGTATCACAACATCTGACTCATGAGCCTAAATACAAGCCTCAGGATCAATCTTCTTTGTAAATTCTCTCACATCCAAGTTCAATTACACTCATTTTGCATCTTCATGCTTCCTGCTGTGCCTTTTAATGCCTTACTGCTCTGACAGACTGCATTCCACTGTGTGAGCTGATTTTTATACCGCCATTGGAGAGTGCTAATTCTGTGGTTGGAACAGGAGGATGCAGTGAGCCTTCAGCAAAGACTACCATGCCAGATACACCTGAGCCAACAGGACAAACAGAATTGTCCTCTTAAGAATCAGTATGGAATGAAATGCTACCAGAAAGATGGAAACAGCTGGCTCTTGGTAGGACAGCAGACACCTGGTGACTAAAGCCAGAAGACACCTAACACAGTATTTTTGGTTGCAATTACAAAAACTCTATTACTTTCTCTACTTTAGTATCACACTTTTACAGAGTGAAATGGATTTTCCCCATAAAAGATTCACTCTCCCAGATTTTTATATTTTCAGAGGTTCTTATTTCAACTGTGTTTCAGTTTAAATGCAGGACACCAAGCACTTAATCAGCTGCCAAGTAAAGATCTGAAGTGAAATGAACATAGTGCAAAGATGCATCACCTCACAGGGGAGGCAGAGCACCCATCAGCAGAGATGATCCCCATCAGCAAACAGCCTCTGCAAGAGCAGAAGATTACAGGCAGGTTCCAGTGAGCTACTACTGGAGGCAGAGCAACAAGTAGCTCAAACGCTGGGACAGAAGGTCTGAGAAACAGGTTAGCGCCTCCTGAGGCTGGAAGCAGGAATAGTTGTAATAGAATGAGTGGTTATAACACGACCAATTGGCAGATGGCAGACATATATTTCTGGCCGCTGCATTGTCAACAATAAGATTCAAGTAAATATTGCAAACAAGCATAAAAATCTCCATTAGACTGTTTTACTATTTGCAGTATAGTGAACTACTGTTAAAGACAGAGTTTAGAGCTCTAACAGACCTTTTGTTACTCATCTGGAACACACATTATTTACAGTACTTACTTTTCTTACTTATAATAAAAATATGTAATTTCAGAAGTCATTGTCTTATTGCTCATAAATCCTAGTGCATGATGCATTCACATCACTACCTGTGTGGTGTTGGTACACAGAGCATGCAAACAGACCCCGGCATAATAAGGACTCAGCACTGTAATACAGGGGTTTTCTTATAGTGCTGACAAGCCGCTAGAACTCTCGTCTAACAGTCTTAAACTGATTTAATGACTTAATAGTCTCTTATGAAAGAACTTAAGTGCAAGCAGATCATATTCACTGCCTATTTTGTCTGTTCATCTACCAAATATAAATAATGTTGCTTAACATAGATACTATGGAAGAAAAACCTCCTTAACTCTTTCTGAAGCTATAAAGGAGGTCATAATTTTCTTTTCGATACCAAAAGTTCTATCATTCTCACATACGTTACATTTCTATATCTTGGGTTTGAAATTTGAAGTGTTAAATATTGATATATATTTTGAAGTTATGATAATATTAAGTGCATGAAATTTGACTCAAAATTGCTATGATTGTTACCAACTAGTTTTTGCCATCCACTGAACAAGATTATACCTTTTTTCATCTTCTAAAAGCACAAGGTGTATATTTTTTTACAGCCAGCATGGCAATATAATTGTTTTTTCCATGCATTACGGCTGTGCAGGCTGTAGTCTCCAGGAAGAAAAAAGCAAATACGGGAAGCAGTGTTTCCATCTTTCTTCTAAACCCATTTGTGATGCAACTCATCGCAGAAAAAAAATAGTCATTTAGTGGAAGTTATTTATGACTGCTGAAAACTTCAGGATGCTTTTATACAAGTGATTTTTGATGAAAATACTGAATTACACATTTTAATTATATAATAATCTACCATTTCTTGGCTTCTAGTACAGTAACATTCTTATGGCAGTTGAATATTTTACATTAAAATATTCTCATTCACAGATACTAAATGATTTTCTCCAAAATGATGGGCAGTTTGCAGCTGATCTGGGAAGCAAACCTCCATCTCCTGAAGGCCACTGACCTACTTAAAAGCTTCTGCTTTTCTTTTGAAGGAGGGGTTCATAGCAAGTAAAAAACACACTACCCACATTTCTTCTCTGGAAAAATAAATTCTTTGTGATACACTTAAAAACCACACCTGAAAAATGCCAAGTGTTGCCTTTTAAATGAGGAAATAACCCCCGAGCCGATCTCAGATGAATTTTCTCTGCATCTCTTCTGTCCATCTCTCACCAGTGTTAGACCAGTAGCAAAACTTACCTCCAGAAAATTAATCACCTGTTGAGCATCTGTGTGATGCGAATTTCAGCAATAGTTCAGATAAATTGCTTTTTGTATGCTCCAAAATTCAGTTTAAACAGAAGGATGGGGATCACAGAGAAGACTATGTCAGTCTCTAGTTTACATATAAAAGTATTGCACAGCACATTGCAAGGTATCTGCTAATGGCTAGAAGCTCCTGAAAATCCAAAACCAGTATGTCAGCTAATTCCAGTTTTCACTGAAAGATTGTGACAAATTTGTAGTCTCAAGTAATTTAATTACAATGATAAGAGTTTATATTAGTACATTCCAAGGCTTGAAATTTCAGTTTTTACTACAGTTACTGCCAAGCACTCTCACTGGATGTCAAGCCCCTTGATAATTCCCTTCATATTACAACTGTGTTTGTATTTTGGCTCTCCTTTATCTGCCCGAGCATAAGCAAATTTCTGTTCTTCACAGCAAGTACAGCAAGCCCTAATCCAAACTAGAAAAGCCCGAGACTTTGTTCCTACTCTTCTTACGGGAATAAGCACAGTTCAAATCACTTTGCTGTAAAGCCACATAAAGTACCATGCCCACCTGCTGGCTCCTCTGCTACTTAGAAGTTGTTTCCTTAAGTCATTCAGAAACGTGACCACAAATGTATTGCACTTTTCTCTGAGCTGTTTTTATGTTTCTGTGTAGCACCAGCATTCATTGCTGTAGGCACACACACACACCAAGCACAGAAGAATCAACAAGGTAACTGCCAACAAGATAAAGGCTCAAGCAAATGTGATTTTCTTTAAAAGCTTCTTCAGTTATCACCTACACTGCACACAAAGGGGGGAGAATTAATTGATCTGGCTGTTTTCTGAACTGGTAGCAATCTGGAGGCTCATTTAAGTAACTCCAGTAAATGAAGTATTTGCTGCCAGCTGCTGGCACAAGGGATGCTGTGGATTTGTGCGTGTCTAACTGCTCCGATCGGAGAGAATCAACATGGACTCCTGTGGCCAAGTTTCAAATGGCCTAGGACAGCCTTCTGTTCATTTATTTATTGCAAAACAGAAAGGAGTCATCTTTGCTTGGGACAGCTCCTCCAGAAACAAAAAGAAATAAACAGACTTTTGATCTAAACACAACAGTTCTTTAATTTTTAAAGTACACAATTAGAGGGTTTGGGGAATTTTTCTTCAGAATATGAGAAGCAGTGTGCACTGACAGTTTCTCATTTACAGAGAAAGTTAACAAAAAGCAGATGTAGCTCATAATACAGACTGCAATACATGCTGTAATTAATCTGGTATTCCAAACAATAAACACAATGTCAGCAAGAGACTTGCTTTAAATCTTTAAGTCAATTATGTATTGATTGCCTTAGCAACACATTACAGAAAATATTTCCCATTTACGAAGTTGTGTTAAGATAAGCAATAGTTAAAAAACTGCAACACATCATCTGTAAGTTAATTAGGAAGCTTAGCAGCAAGTACCTAAGGTGAATACTTGGAGAACTATTAAAACTACAGAGATTCTTTTCCTCAATATATTCACAAGCCAAACATCTTAAACACATAAACCAGCTGAACTTTCCCAGCTTGATATCTCAGCCTGAGGAGAGCAGTTACTCAT
Organism: Aegotheles bennettii; assembly: GCA_013398125.1. Lineage (NCBI taxonomy): Eukaryota > Metazoa > Chordata > Aves > Caprimulgiformes > Aegothelidae > Aegotheles > Aegotheles bennettii. Next base: position 242,662 of record VZRW01011299.1, on the reverse strand, counting down.
GTGCATGCATGCATTTCAGATTGCAAAACATGCAAATATTGTCGATCTTGGGAAATTACAGAAAAACTAGACTAAAAGATAGTTAGGTGTATGATATTTGAGCCTTCAGTTAGAGAATATGTCTGCTTAGAAAAAGGGTGACAGTGAGATGCTGAGAAATTCAAAAGTTATATTTCTTTCACGTTCTGTGTCCAGAGTTTAAAGTAAAAAAATTCCCAGTGTTAGTTTTCCACCAATTGTTTCTCTACAGCAAAAAGAAAAGTTACAGTCCCTTTCCAGCATCTCCTACAAATCTGTCATGTCCCATCAATTTAAATCAGGAAAATGCAGAGCAACAGCTGTGGACAAACAACGTAAGACAGCTGAAAATTGTCCCCACAGTTTAGCTGTCCAAATATTTAGTGGGAGATGACAATTTTTCCAGTAAGTGTAGAAAAGTCAGAGTTAAATTCTAGCTCATAAGTATGGTTAAAAAAGTAAAAATTGGTAATTTAAGCAATAATAAATTTATGCCATATTCAACGAGTTGCCTTCAACTGATTTCACTCTGACAAATTTCAATCAGAATTAAACCAAGAATTCCTGCAAATAATTGGTTTTGTTTACTGCTACTATTAGGCATAGAAGTGACTCCAAACAATACCTGCAAACACAAGACTTACAAAACAAGGACGCTGCTTGAGAGAAACTCAAAAATGACCTAGGACTCCTCATACGGTACCATGCCAGTTTAACTCCTGAATGTCAATGCTGGGTAGAGGAGTATGTCAATCTTTTAATTAGCAGCTATGGTCTTATATCTAAACTTCAGACTGCCCATACCAAAAAAAATAAATAAAAAACCAGGCTGTATCATTAGGGTGACTAAGCCAGTGGCAACTGAAGAAGTCAGCAAATGAGGGAAGAAAAAGTCTGTTTTAATAGCAGGAACTAGAGATTTGCAACATTTTCAGAACAAAACTCTTCAGTGACACAAATACAAACCCTCTGTCTCCCAGAAATCCCAATTTACTCATCCAACCCTCTGGAGCCCCACCCTCCTTTGGAGAGGCACAGTAACTTTAAAAAGCAAACTCTCAAGCCTCTCACAGCAATTTCAGAGCCTGCCCCTTCAACTCAGTGCAAATCAGAGCTGCTGTCCTACATCTTCCTGCTCCTCTGCTTTAGCAAGTGGTGAAGTGTGGACATGCAAAGCTGTCACATGGCTCTTGATAACCACTCACTCTGATCTACTCCAAACGTCAGCTCTGTAACTGACCAGCTTTTTTCCACCTAATAAGGCAGTGAAAGGCCAGGGAGCCACAGCTGAGCCACTGCACATAACGGCCTTGGTTCAAAAGGCAACAAATCAGGGTAACCTGCCATCCACTAGCAAAACTGGCTGGGACAGCAAAATACTCACCACTTGGTTTTAAATACCTAGGCACTGCTAATGGCAGAATGCCTGTCGTGAAATAATAAAAATAAACATGGTTGGGGCTGTGGCAGGAAAACTGATAGGAACTTAGAAAAAGCCAAAATATTCTGCAGTGTTTTACCCATGAGAAATGACCTCCACCGACTCTCAGCCCAGCTCTGTGCTCACATCTTTTCCCTGCCAGAACAGCGACAGACACTGCTGGCAGACACAGATTTAGAAACCTAAATTTAAGTACTCAAATATAAGTTACCAGACGGTCATTTTCAGCTGCTGAAGACAGCAATGAGTGTGGTTCAAGCTTTATTTACTAAAATGACAAAAGAAGCAAAAAATACGCAAAAAAATACACTGGTCTGTTATTGTTCACACTGGAACAAACCCCATCTTCACTTACAGAATCCAAAACCCTGCTCCCCCTCCCTAATGCACTCACGTGCACTGTCATGGCTGTTCTACATGGATTCCTTCTTGCAGCATCCTTTAGTAAGCATCTAAATCAGGATCAGTTCTTTAAAAAAAGTCTCAGGAGCGAAGGACTGAACTGTTACAGGTGGTCATTTAAGCCACCTTTGTGGCAGGATCTAGTGTACTAGAGCACTGTCAGTTATTCAGTCTGTCCTGAAAAGTCTCCGCTAGCAGGGACCCCAAAGCCAAGGCAATTCCTTACAATAAATTACCTACCCTTGTCCTCCCTAAAAATCCAAGAGAAATCTCTCCAATAGAAGTGTTTGCTTTTAATTCTGTCATAAGTAGACACTGATGACAATAGTATTTTTCCTATTCCTGCAGAGCCTTCATTGTTTTTTAATTATATAACATAACATTTTTCACAAATTCTTCCCAACTCAAGTACTTGCATTGCTTTCCCCTGGATTTTCTTCAGATTGTCCAAACTCTGCAGATCAGCACCATGGTATGATTTCACAGCTGTAACCTCAGCAGTACTAAGTTGCACAAAATAAATATTACTATTTACAGTGAGCCTGAATATGCATTCCAGCTTGCTTTATTCTGGGATACAGCATCACACTCCAGCGCTTGTTTAATCTGTGGTACACAATGACATTTAAACCCCTTTCTTCAATACTCTGCACCTCATCTTTCTTCTACAAGCAGCCTGTGTTGAATTACGATTACCGTGTTACTAATTTTGCATCGTTGCCACAATTTGCTTTGAGTTTAAATAGTGTTCTGTCAACTTGTTGCTAGTTGCAAATCTTGTCAGTACATACTATCCTAACAATTAATGATCGATGAAAACACGGCCCAGTACAGGACAGTACACCAGAATATCTAACAGAAGGAAAGATGCTACATTTCATTCGTTGATTGCTACATACATTCATTCATTTTAAGGATGGGACCTTCTAAAGTTTCAGGAAAGTTTCCTGCAAGCAGAAAAGAATGAATACACCCAAGCAGTCATGTTCAGTGGTTCTTTTCCCCGTTATACTACATTACAATAGAAATAAGGGATGAGAATTATACACTGTATTGTATTTTGCACATAACTCTACAAATTCATTGCTAAAAATCTTGGTGAGAAATATTTGGCATTGCAATATTTTAAGCAAGTTCCACAATACAATTTGCATTTTCTTGAAGCCAAATATTTTCTCAGCTTACTTTGTTGGCTATTATTATACTCCAGCATTGTGAAATTAAACATTTTACATGATTTGACATTGCATTGGACACAAATCTAGTAAGCTGGATGACAGTCATACTCAAATTTAATCCTTTTTATTGCTGTCTTGTTTTACTTACACACATTCTAATTCGGTTTTGTGATTTTTAGCAGAAAGTGCCAATATTCTCAACTCCCATGGACTAGAAATAAATTTTTTGCATTCCCAGTATTTTAAATCATACATATGTTCTGATGCAAGACAAGACATCTGTTAAATGTTTAGCAAATTGAAACTGCAGCCATGTAATTTGCATCTTTATGGAAGTAGCACAATGAGAGAGATACGAGAATAGTGACATGGTAGATGTTTAATTACTGGTCTAAGACAGTAATGAAAGTCTGCAGCAATACAGTAGTGATTACCAACTTTTCCCCAAGATATTAATCAAGCAGAAACTTCTGAATTGTCTTCAATCTCATTTCCAAGATTAGGATATGTATTGGAAGCCCCTGACAGACACCTACGAACACTGAGCTGCAATACTCCTCTCCACTTCTTGGTATATGCATTTTCACCTGGTCCTTCCCCCACATCTCTGTCTTTCCACCTCCCACCTCTTTATATCATCTTTGTCATTTACTCTTTATTATTCTGCTTTTTCAAAAGCCTCTTTCTTCAAGACTTCCACTCTAACCTTGTGTATCCTGCCATTCATCTGCTGAATCACCTCTACCTGTGTCCAAGTCTCTCCAGTCTCTTCATCAGTCTCATTTCCTCTCCACATCTCTCATTTCCCCCTTTACACTTCATTCCCAACTTTTTCCTTTCCCACAGCTTTCCCCCCATTAACAAGAGATCATTTGCTTTCCTCTCTCACAGGAGTTCACATGGGGAGTACATGTTGCAAACAGTCCTCGGTCACTAGCCTATGTTGATAAACATTGCCAGATGGTACCAGTCTCACTAGTTAAACCATACCAGTTCAGCAGCTTCAATTGCTGCCACACAACCAAAACTACTGGCTACCAGAGTCCTCAACAAACATTTACTATAAAATAACAATTATTTTGTAACTGCTAGAAATCTGAAAACAAAACAAAAAACCCACAGCACAGTCTTTATGCTCTGGATTTTGTTCTCTTTAGATCTGACTTGCTTTACAGGAAATGTCAGTCTTGCCAAATAATCAAGGAATAAAGTGACTAGCACAGTTTATACAAAGTTAAGTTTGTACAGTTGAAAAGCTTCACATTTTGAAAATTATATTATAGCTATTTTTCAGACATCTCCTCCTCCTGCTACTCCAGAAAAACCACATGATTCAAATTATCGTTTCCAGAGGAAGTCATTAAAGAGACTTTCTATCAATGATGGTTTTGTACATTTGCACTTGGTCTTTGGCACAGACTCAGCCTATATTTAGAATGCACACTATGAAGAATGTTTGAAACCAAAGCTGTTTAAAAAAATAAATCAGAATTTCATTTGTGTATTACAAAGTGATTTGCAGAGACGGGATGATACCCACATTGCAATTCTAGACAGTTCAGAGGAGCTGAACTCGTTTGAAGAGGGCAATGCAGTAGCCAGCCCTACCTGCAAGTGCTACCATCAGCAGGAAAGCCTGGAGCACCAGGTAAGGCACTGGCTTTCTTCAGGGAAGACTGGTCTTTGGATAGCAGTTACAGAAATGCAGTATTAAGAAACTAGAAGGACTAAAAAATATTTTATCAGCTACAGAATATCACACATTAGGTGTTATTCCTTGGTAGTATAAAAATGGAGTGTTCTTCCCAGTAGTGCTGGTAGGCACATGATTTTATTTTTTTTTAAACAGTGACAAGATCCTTAAGTTGATCTGTGCTATGTGTGCTAGTTTCTCCATGCTTTGGAGAGCTGGTTTGGGGGCCTGACCTCCTCTACTCAAGCCATTTTTATTCCAAATCACAACACAAATTTGAATCATGTTTACTAGCCCAGCACATCATCACCATTCACTGATCAATGCTTAAGACATACCTGATGTCTTTAAATTATCATCTTCAACCAGGCTTGCAGTAAGTTTTTCATATCAGTCTCAAAAGTTTGCATACAACTATGCATTAGACAGGCATCAAGAACTTCTCAGCATCCCTTGAAACCTTTTGAACCATTACAATTTAAACACATGGAAGCAAGAGTGAGTTATATTTTAAAACAGATGAAACACGGACGCTTTCCCTTTCTCAACCCTTCTCCAACCAAACCCAGGAAAAAACACACGCTGAAAAGCAAAACCAACAAAAACACACTATGGGCTTCAACTGACATTTGACACAAAGAGTTTATCTTCTCTTACGAAAAAAATACTAGGAGTATGAACAAATCCTTCTCAAAAGGAAAACAATATTAACAAGCGGTAATCGTTAACAAGCAGATACCATACAGCATTACAAGCAGGTGACTGCAGCGTCCAAGAGCTGCACTGTAAAGCCTGACAGACTGAAATACCTAGACAATTGATAAGAATTATCCGCCCAGCATTTTCTGTAGTTTGATGATAGTCACTGACAACGCAGGCTGTTAATGTCCTTTTGTAATCTCCTTTCTTTTGAAAATGCCTATTTGATTTACCCCAGAGTAAGATGAACTCAGACAAACCAATTTTAAGCAATTCAGAGGACACAAGTTACAATCCAGCATAATTAAAGACAACAAATAATTGAGCAAGTACTCCTCCATCTTATAAAAAACTTCCAACATAAAGTCATACTGCATTTCAGATTATGTAACTGTTCAGTTTTGTGTCACCTAAGTTGCATGATTTAAAAAAGCTACATAAGATGTCCCATTGATCAAATTAATCCAGTTTTACCTATGGGGAAATGCAAAATAGCATTAGTTTTGCAATAGAGAGGTCAAGCACAAGAATAAGTTTAATGCCATTCTAAAGAACAGAAAAAACTTGCAATTTCCCAGATCATGTACCACATCTGACTGAAATTTTATGTTATGAAGCAACTGCAGATATAAGAATTATCTTCCCCCCTCCTCAAATCCTGTTAGCATTTCAAGTAACATTACAGCGCGTCTTATCTCCTGACCCAATTACTTTCAATATGCAGAAACATACTGTTGGGTAATTCATGTGCTTCTAAGATATAAAAGTAATTTAAAAAAACCCTCTACTTATATACATAGTTAGCAGCTGGACAATTGCATAACAGGATGAATCTTTTTTCTTGTTTTCCATGAGATCAAATAAAAGCTGCAAAGGAATTTTGTTCTGCTCAGATAGCTGACAAGGAATACCCAAACCAGTGGTTCTGTTGTCATGGGCACCAACAAGGAAAAGGCATTGAAATGCCAAGATTTTTAAGAAAACCTTTACTGAACTGGTTTGAAGTCAGACCTACAGTTTTATACCTTGGGAACCAAAACTAAACAGCTGTAAGAAAAATTCTGCTGACAAAAGAGCACAGGCCTCAACAAACCAACAGCTCTGAATGCCCTCTCCATCAGTGGGTCTGACACCAGGGCATGCCAGCCTGGCGGGCTGAGCTGCCTAGCAGGTAGCTATGGAGGCAGAGGGGCAGACCTTAAGCATGCAGTAAGGCAAGAGAGGTAAGACTACAAAATTGTGCTGTTCAGTAGCAGTGAAAACACTTCTGTCTCCCCTGATCTCACTTCTAGCTCAAGCAGTTACTAATCTTCCCTTTAGGAGTACTTGGAAAACACAGAGAACACAGCTTTATCATTACTTGCAACATACAGAATAAGCCTGTCCTAGGGCTACATTCAAACACCATTGTGCCTTCTGCTGCTGTATGAAGTTGTCTCAAACAGATGTACTAGGATCCCATTTCCACTTACGGATGGGAAAGACCAGTGGAGCATTTTCAAAAGCTCATTTTACAGCACCTTTTTGCTGACCTATGTGTAACCAGGTAGAGTCATCACATCATCACCTCCAGCCACCCTAGCTGATTGGTTATTGACAGGGTACTATTTCCCTTGCCCTGTAAAGGTGGTGACCTCTACACACAAAGGAAGCCCCTGCAAGCGCCTAAAACAGTCCTCAGATCAGCAGCAGTGATGGAACTGCTGGAAGAGTTCCAACTGGTATACAGCATGTTATTTTCTTCACAAGCACGTGTATATTCCCTTTCCTCTGGCCACGAGATTTAATTCTCAATTTACCTAACAGAGTGTATGCAATAAGTACCAATTGATTTGAAACATTACTGTGTTCAGGCTGGGGCCACAAACTGCCTACATCTACATAAAGAAGTCTAAGAATATTCCTAACCTCAGTGTCCACATTCACAGAAGAAAGTGGCTTATTTTCCTCCATGTTTCACTGAAATTTCTACTAGGGAAAGGCAGTCTCTCCTTTGTACAGCCACAGGATTCAGCCCAGTTCCAATATTGAAAGCAATATCACACAACAGTCAGGGATGCATTTGTTTTAAGGAATGATGTAATCCCTCCATGGAACACGTGTGTAAATTATTTAGTGTCCGCACATGGGACACTAAAAACTGGCAAGTAAAATGCTGAACTCCTCTTACGTTAACCACTTCTCCATATATGATATTTTACTATATTTAGCATTGCAATCAGTTTTCCACTCTGAAAGATTTTTGTTGATTACATTGAAAAAAATGTAAGTATTTCTAAAGAGAAAAACAAATTATCTGAAAAGCATAAAATCAGACCGGAGTTTTATCAGAAAATCCACAGCAAAAGTGTAAATAACCCAGCACTGCCTTTGCACACATTCATAAGGCTGCACAGCCTGATGTCATATTTTCTCTCCCTCCCTTCTTCCTCTCAAAATGTAAAGTTCAGCACTTATTACAACATTGGGAACAATGGAAAGTTGACTTAAAGGTCTGAAGCAACAGATATTACATTTTAGCTTACTCTTGATATCTAAAGCAGTAACTTCCATGCAAGTTTGGCCTTAAGTTCACCCTGTAGTGACATTTCAGTTTTAACAAAGAAGCAAGCCTCTAGCTTTTATCATAATGCCTCCTGGAATGTGCAAAGCTCTTCCCTTGTGTCTAAACACCATTCAAATCAATAGGAGCAATATTTTACTAATTTGGTTGAAGTCTTTCAGTACAGTTATTTGCCTCAAATACAATATTACAGCTGCTATCTTTATTTTGCATATTGTCTCAGCAGCTTAAGATGCAAAGAAGGAAATAGTGGACAAGATAGCTTGCAAAAGGCAAATTTTAAGGAAAAAGTGTGAAAGCAAATTGTCAGGCAATAGGTGCCGGCAGTGTCCACTGCTAGTTATTGCTGTCTTCCTTCTAATGTCTTCAGTGCTGCTATGTTTCCTCTGCTCCTGTCATTCTCCTTAAAAATGAATTTGACATGTTATGTACTTGATTTGCTTTTGAGATACAACATGCTATTTTTCATTAGCGTAAGTGTTTTTATAATAGAAACTAGTTTAAATGTAAAAAAGTTACTGAAGTTTGATTTTTTGAAACAGAAAATGAAAGAATAAATAAGAAGTATCAGATGACAAAAAAAATAGTACACAAACAGAACACGGACAGAATCTTTTTTTTACTTAACCAACTTAAAACATAGTAATGAGAGGAAAAATAGAAAAACACAAACAAAAAGCAAACAACGAAAAACCCAACAAACCCCAAAACCAGAAACAGCAAATAGAAAATGGGTGAAATGAAATAAGAGCAGTTTGAGAAAAAAGAAAATGAGGAGGTAACTTCAACAGACTAAAGAAGACTCCAGCTAAAGAAAAGCTGAAGATTGTAATGTGGAGAGAGCTGAAGAGAAATGAAAATATAAGACCAGGAAGAAAGAGCAACAGAAGTTCAGTAAAAGCAGCCCTTTTTTAAACTGAAAGGTGAAAGAGTTATCCCTGCTTTGTAAACTCAATTGACTTTGCATTTCCCCTTGCCATCTTTTTTAACCTCCCAAAATTTTCCCTGCTCCAACTCTCTGAATTAATTCCTGTGTAGAGCCACTAAGGTTCCAGAAGCTCAAATGATTCCTGTGCTGGTTGTTACCCAAATACTATTTCAAGGCTGCCTACATTTCAAGTGCACGCATACCCCCGTAACTTCTTTATGGCTGTTGAAATACAAAGGTACACACCTGTATAGAGTGGGGGGAAATTAAAAGGAAGAAAGAGTCAAGAATAGAGATGAAATCTAAACTCACATATACTCATTTCCTATAGTCCCTAAAGAGCACCTTAAACCACCATTAGCAACACTGCTGCTGGATAACACGGTGTTCATCTGCTCCCAGTGCATTAAGCACTAGAGATTCAAACAACCATATGGTGAGGCAGACTGAGGATACAGTTTGAGTTGAAATACCCCACTCCTTTCCAATAGTAAAAATTATCCATGGTTAGTTTTAAGCCAGCCTGGTCCCCTATATGACAATATAACCACCTGTGACAGCACAGCAGAAAGGGCTGGACAACAAAAACAGGAGAGCAGCACAGGTCAGTATTTTGGGAAGGGATGGGACAAAAAAATGTTAGCTCGTGACTGCTTTGAAAGCATTTGTGGAACTCTAGCACTGGACCATTTAGTATTTGGCAATCTACTCTGAACTTTTACACCACTGAATAAATCTTTAAGGACAATTAATATCATTCTGAGGGAACAGTAACCATAATACAGTGGAAAAGTATGCTGAGAGCAAAAGGCAGACGGATCGAAAAGTTATGGTCTCATAGTCTGATCTTTAATTCACTGGACTACAAAAGATCTGGTATCTCCAGAACATAAGGTTTTGGTATGTCCTGAGCTCTTCAGCACCCCTGCAAAGCAGAGCTGACCACTCCAGTGCCAACTGTTTCATTACTGCTGGACAGGAATTGGTCATTACAGAAGTGCTTTAAATTGTTTCTCTTTCCTCTCTGAAACCTTAATGTTATGGGATCTCGTTGTCAACCCAAACAAATGGCTTGCTCAGAGATGCTACTGGAAGATTTATATCTGTTTGTGTGTTTTCTAAACATGTATTTTAAAATGCCTTAACCCTCATCACACCTCATCAGTAGAGCAAGACTGCAACATCTAGTGCTCATTAAAGCCACAACATTGCTGGTTTGATCTTTACAGAACTGTGGAGAGTTTGTAATCGATTTTGAGTTGTAGCCTTTGCAAAAAGCTATTTTAGCCATAAACAAGAAGTTTCATTTAGCAAATTGTTTACATTCTGCATAATTCTAAATCCAGGCATCAGCATTTTGCAATTCAAGGTTTTCAGAAAACATTTATGAAGTCTGAGTTACTGAATCACCATTAGGATACTCAATACATAGTATTTTGCAATCATCAATTTAAAAGCTGTAATCAGCGTAAGACAGGAAAACAATTTGTAACTCACAGGTCCTCTACTCTTAGCACTTCAGCTTCACCACAGTAATTTTGTTCCACGAGATCAAAAAAAGATTCTAGGTCTCGTACAGGTCTTAATCTTGAAACCTTGTAGAACCTTACTCTGCACACCTTGTCTGCAAAGTTTAATACCCATATGTTATAATTAGAAAGAAAGTAGGTACTCTGTCCTCATTGATTTCATATTAACAATCATGAACCAAAAACTGACAACAGCAGTGAGAACACTTCATTAAGCCCTAAGTGTTTCACGATAGACTGAACAACGTAACAGAAGCAACACAGCTATAGATGTCTTCCTAATGATTGCTTTTCCCCTTGTATTTTGGGAGGAAAACTGAATGACCAAAGGCCACAACATTCACCCACAGAATGTGATGTTACTGAAACCGCAGGCAAATTATACTGGAAAAATCACATGAAAATTCTGGTCTCACTTGATGATGATGATAGAGTACAGTGTACGGATGGGGTACGAGATGGTCCATCTGTAATTGCTTCTCCCTCACTGAATGACTGCTTATCAGGCACTCTGTTCCCAGCCAAGGAGAAGGGGAAGGATAGCATGTTCCAAGTCCCAAGAGAGCCAGCTTGTTATTTGTTGCAGACTCTCTTAATCACAAAATGTCATTAAGCCAAGCTAGGGTATGTTAAACACTTAGACTATTTTCCTATATAAACAGCTGCTGTAGCTGCAAACAAAGTTACAGAATTGCAAACAATTGATATCAAGTGTAAAAAGACTATATAAAGTATACTTTATTTCACAAGAAATAGGAACTTCTAGGTTAAGGAGTCCTTTACACACATATTGTAATTTACTACCTTAGATGTATATATACACACAACTTCCCAGTGCAAAGCTAGCTGGAGAGTAAGACTTCACTTTAAAGCAACCTTGAAGCCCACAGGCATATAAAATATTTTAATAGTATAGCATATTGCTAAAATGCCTGTTTGCAGCCCATCACTATCTAAAGTTTCTTTTATCATTAAGACTTCCCAGGATAATCATTCCCACTGCAGACGCACTCAGTATGCCCAGCTGTATTACGTGTTCCCTCTTCTCAATTTTTAGTTTTATTATCAGCTCACAAATTCCAGCTATTTTCCCTGGTATTCAAATTCACTCCATATACTGATAGAGCTTCACCACAAATGCAATGTTATCTTCTCTTTGAGATCACCAATAAAGAGGGTTAAATTAATCTACATAGAAAACTGCATCTCTAAGTACCAATCCAGAATCCCAGCTAGCCACCCCTCTTAGCCCCACATTTCATGGCCTCTCATCCATGCTTTCCATCTTCAGCACTAGGCTCATTTCAATTTGAAAGAAAACAAATGCAGGTACTGCTTTATTTTTCTTCCCTCAAAGTTAAAAACTCTCCTGCCTCAGTTTCCTGAGGAGCTTTAGCTGTGTATCAGTTTATAGCACCTCAGGCAGAAAGTATGCAGACAGGCACAGGTAGAGCACAGGTTTGCACTCACATTACCACAAACCTTAGTTTCACATAAGAATATAGACATACACAACACCTGCATTTTTTTCAGTCTAAATTCCTTCTCCATTTTCAAAGTGAGATTATTTTTCCATGCAAGGTGGGGAGAAGCGGGGAGAGGAAGGAGGAATTAAATCAATTTGTACTTCAATACCATGTGGGAAAGCATCTCAGAGACTGAGTCTCACTTTACACCATAGAAGTGTTATTAAACCTGCAACTTTCTAAAGGGATTATTTTTCTTCCCATTACACCTTCTTCATTTACAGAGGTTAGCCCACATCTCCACTTATATGTTCTAAACATAACATACAGAGAAATTATTTGAACTCCACTTTCTTGGGTTTTAATATGTATCAATCACTCCCAATTTCATTTCTCATGCAGAAGAGGAATCAAGTATTACTTTAATTCAGCACAGCTATGATTCTTTAAGAACAGAACTAGAAGGTTCATTTCAGTAAGAGATGTTCAGATTGTATACTTGGTTCACATTAGTAGGCTGTACTTCCAAAAGCAGTACAATATAGAACACATAATACTGGCCATTCCTAAGAAATAGCTCCACTTAGGTCTCAAAGAAACCAAAAAGCACACAGACTGCCATGGACAGAGTCAGGGACACAGTGAGTATGTATTGTTCTAACTGAGCTTGACCAACACATCTTTCTACTCTATAAAAACAAACAAGAAACCTCACAGAATACCCACAAATCTACAATGTTACCAGAAAGACCAACCAGCTTTGGCTGCTGTAAAATAAAGACATGTTCAGACTAGATGCAGAACTATACAGAAGAAAGCACACATGCTAAAGACTGTAAGTACAACAGTATTGATAATAAAGTACTTGCAGAAGTGCAAACAACTTAAAATGGGTTTGTACATCAAAATACCTACCTAAAGCTGAGAAGTTCAATGAGAAATTCTTATAAAAACAGTAGACTGAAATGAAAATATTTCAGGGGTCCAGTATTGATATGGTGACTCTAAAGACAAAATTGTTTATTCTGTGGTTTTAACTGCTCTAACAACTAATCCTACCCTGCAAAAACAACAAAACAAAATACCTTTTTTCGATTTTGCTCCTATCTTCAACTTTGATGGCCAAGCAATCTGTGTATTTGTTTCTTCCATAATCTGTTAAAAAGAAAACATTTATGAAAAATTAAGTTTTTATTGTTCTCCTACAAAGTCAGAAGTTCATTTTTTGAAAAGATGATGTTTACCATTTTTAAGTCTGTTGACTATTATTACTTATAAACAGCCCAAGTCATTAACTACTTTTCTGGGTTTCTTGAGAATAATTTTTCTCTCATGTTAGATGGAGGTGATTTCTCAAAATTCAAAAGAAAACCAAAGAGAAAACCAAGACACTCAACAGTTTCCTTTAAGTTCAAATGACTACTATTAGCTACAGCATGATCTAGGTCCATCTCAGAGGGAATTTCAAAGCTTTTCAATTCAATGAAAATATTTCTTTAGTTATCTTAAGTGCTTTTAAGTAAAGCCTATTAAATTTAATCAAGTCCTTTTGAATCTCTGTAAGCCCAGATATATCAGTTTGCCTTCACAGCTTTGGGGTTTTTTTGCCTCACCTTTATCTGAAAGCAACTTTTCGTTGTAAGCCTACCCAGGCTTCAAAATGAACACACACTTATGCTTTGAAATCCATGTAGTCATTTGGCTCCATGTAGACTCTCATCCTGTTACCACCTTTGTTTTAGTGAAAAAGTCCACTAGCCATAGGCATATTATATTGAAATTTAACACTGGCACAGAGTTACACTGCACCACTAATATATTTAGTAGTAATACAGGAGAAGGAACTGAAAGACACCAAAGACTGGAAATTCACTTCTAAGAAATGCTGTGCCTGTCTGCTGAGACTAAAGAACCTCTCTTTTATATTGAGTTCTCATCATTAAGTGTGGTGAGATCATACCTCTCATTACACTTGAGAGATGAGAGTACCTGATCATCATGAGCAAGAGGAGAGTACCTCATCATTATAAGGACCTGAAGAAACAAGAAAAATCTGCCCACATTAGTATGTGACAAGATGCTTGTAAGATACCAAGAAAACGCATATAGATGATGGCAGAATGCCAAGAAAATGCATCATGTTAAGCTGCATCAGACAAGGCAGTGTTGTTTGTTGGTTTTTTTAACCAGAATTGTGGATTATAGAAGGCCCTGATTAATTTCCACCTGAAACAGTTGTCCAGTTCTGCTCACAGATAGACAAGACTCTGTACAGCAACAAGCAGAAAGGTTCTCACTCCTTCAAAAATATCAGTAGCTTATTATAGTACAGACTAAGAGCAATCAGTTTGCTCAGCTTCACTAGTGTTAACTAGAAGGGGTCCCAGAATCACAGAACAAGTTTGGAAGAAAAGGACCTCTGGAAGTCATTTAAGTCCAACCTGATGCTCACAGGTGGGGCCAACTGCAAAGTTAGGTCAGGTTGCTGGCATGGCCCTGCCCATCAAGCTCTCATTACCTCCAAGACAGGAGATCCCACAGCCTCTCTGCACACATATTCCAGTGTGTGACCACTTTTACAAAGAAATTATTTTCTCATATCTAGTGATTTTTCCTTTGGTCAACCTTTGGCTGTTGTTACCTGTGCACTTTTAGAAGGACTTTGACTCAGTACGCCCTTAACCACCCAAAGAGTAGCTGAAGACTGCTATTGGATCCCTCTTTTACCTCACCTCCTCCATGCTGAATAAACCCTGCTCTCAGTTTCTCTTTGTACATCAACTCCTACAGACCCTTGATCAACCTGGTTATCATCCACTGGAGTCACTCCTGCTTGTCAGGATCTTTCTTGGGCTGAGAGGGACATAACTGGACAAAGTACTCCTTATGCAGCATCACAGGAACTGAGCAGACAGGAATAACCAGGAATAACCACTTCCCTTGTCATATTATTTCAGTTAGTGATTCTTTTTAAAAATACTTTTGCCAAAAAGGGGAGTAATAAGTATTAAAGGAGATTATTTAATACATACAATGGTAACAAGTAAACAAATGCTTACTGTAACCTAGAAAAAAACCTAAATCAGGAGAACTGAAAGAATACTTGATTGCTCTAAGTAGGAAAGAGCTTTTCAGATGGCAACTCTCAGGGTCTGGTTCCTCCCGTAGAAAGAATATCTGTTCAATTTCCACTGAATGACTAAAAAAATAATAATTGTGCTCTTTTGATTGCTGATGCATATGAGGCTACACTACACAAAAAGCAGACACTATCCAAAAAAGTTAACTCACCAAAATTGGTGGGGGCCAGGGGGAGGGGGTGTGGAATTAAGCAAAGCAGGACATGTTAGTACTTCTAGTCATCTGCAATAACCATAAGCAAATCATTAAAAAAATCAAATTCCCAAATAATTAACAAAGCCACTTACAAGAAGGGAATGAATGCATTAAGGAAACAGCTACGATAACAATAAATTTTCCGTAATAGTATAATTCAGAACTATGGCAGACTTTTCTAACAAGTCTTAACTCTTATCTTTTACATGCAAACCCCTAGGACACCACCACAACTTCCAGATTTGTACACCATGTGGAAAAACTGAAAGTGTCAGCCAGACTTCATTATACTATATTTTTGGTTTCAGCAACTATTGGATAATAAGTTACAGCTGAAATAAGATATTTCCAGGGGGTTGAAATTCTATCATCAACATGCACATACTTTTCACAATTTTCTGACCCAGATGTGAAAAAAAGCTATTTCAAAGAATTCACTTATGTGTCTTATAGAGGGCTTTAGGTCAGGATTATTCTTAATTGTGCAACAGGTAATGAAATACACAGAAAATAGGAATTAGCTAAAAGGAGAAGAGATGTGCTTGAACAAGGAATGGTGAAGGACTGAGCTGAAGATCCAGATTACAAGGAACCACAAAAGAAGAGACAGAAGAGGAGTGAATGTCATTCAAGACAAGTGTTACATCCACCAGTCCTTTACCCTCTCAAAAAAGTTGGGAGATTTCGATCTTGAAAGAATTAAATCCTCCCCATTTCTCATGCTAAAACAAACTGAAGTCAGAGATGCACACACGCATCTTTCTTGTATGGCCCCAAAATATGAGATCTTCAAAGGAAAAGAACTCTGGCTGCCAGCCACTGAGATTTGGCCACCTTAAGCTCTCTAGAGCATGCAATGCTAAAACTTACCACATTAGACCAAAAGGAAGGCTCAGTTTGATCACTACAAAGACTAAGTACATCTCCTGTCCTAGGCAGTTTGGTAAAAAAAAAAAGTATATCTGGATGCATTTCAATTAAGTGCATTTACTGAAGTGTAAAAATGCTCAGAGTATGTGCTGGGTTTCAACTCTTGGCAGTAAACTTTGATAAATTCCAAGCTGATTGCAATAATCATCTTCTCCACAATTTTGAAAACCACGTATCATAGGAAAAAAAAAATAGTATTTGCTGCAGCACTTGTTTTTTCACCAGTGAAAATAATTTATCTTGTTTCTAAAACAATTTGATAATTTTAACAGCCTAAAAAAGGGTTTGCAATGGAAAATAACTTCTGGTTTTATCTGAGAAATTAAGGCTTTCATAAGAACCCTTAAGATGAGTTTAAACTATATTGTTTGCTTTTTAAACTGTTTACTGTATTTATTATTTATGTATTTATTGTGACATAGAATGGGTTGGGTTGGAAGGGACCTTAAAGATCACCTAGTTTCATCTGCCATGGGCAGGGACACCTCCCACTAGACCACATTGCTCTAAGCCCCATTCAGCCTGACCTTGATGACTGCCAGGGAGGGGGCAGTCACAACTCCTCTGGTAAGCCTGGGCCAGTGTCTCACCACCCTCACAGGAAAGAATTTATTCCTAATATCTAATCTAAATCTATCCTTTTCAGCTTGAAACCATTCCCCATTGTTCTATCACTACATGCCCTTGTAAAAAGGGGCCTTTTCACATAAAGTAAGTGATAGGATTTACACCAATCAGTACTCTCCTCACCTTGAAAGATCAACTGACCAAAAGGAGCAGGCACATTTGGCAGCAAGATTTAATCAAAGTTCCTCACATTTTGAGAAGCAGCAGCATGAGAAATATTTTATCTACATCTTCCCTTCCTCTCCTTTCCCCAAGAGAAATTGTGATGTTTACATAGCTAAAATACGTAAGCTGTTCTCAGTGAAGAACATGCAGAAGATGACACAAGATACTCAAAGATACCAACAAAACAAATAAGATGCTGCCCTGACCCTGAAAAAACTGGCACCAGTTGCAAATCATTGGACCTTCAAAAAAACCCCTCTATCTGTAAGGCAGCTGGAGGAAAAGCTTGTGGCTTCCTTGTATTCCAGCTTGAAAAATGTATAGTTTAAGCATTTTGGGGTGTTTTTACATTAAGACAGTAAGAAGTTATTTTTCCTTACATTGTAATTTTTGTTTAGCTGATTTTGGATGGAAACTGGAATGTCCTGAATATAAAACAACCAACCAAAATTCCCCAAAAGCCCATGAGTATTTCAGTATTTAAAAGAAGTATTTTACAGGCAGTAGATGAAAAAGAACAACCTACCAAACAAACCTCTCTTCATTTAAAACAAGCACATTAAATGAACAGTAGTATTCTTTGTAGTCAGCGTTGTTAGGAAGTTATCTATTGCTGATCTTCCCACCTTTGGGTGGGAAGTGCATCTTAGCCATTCCCGAGTCACATCTTATTCATGGTGAAAGGAAAAGAGAGTAAGAGAGGACCCTGCATCCCCCAGTGGGTTTCTGCAATTGATTTTCTCAACTTCAGCTCAACAGACTCTTTCCAGCTGAAATGATAAAAGTAACTCTCAAAACTGCAAGTATAACTGCCAAAAAGCCCCTTTGTTATTTCAGTGGAAAAACCCTTTCTTTCAGGGTGAAGAATTAGCTTCCTCAGTTTAACCTTGCTTAATACAACAGAAGATATATACACCTTTTTAACATGTAAATACTTAGACAACGAGCAAGCACTGACATTAAAAACCTTGCAAACACATTTAAATAATATTTTTAGAACAGATACATGTTTATCTTAATCTATATTTAAGCTTTTTTAAAAAAAAATACACAATACTAGGTTTTGTAGATACCCTGAATTTTTCATCCTATTAAAATCCCTAGAAAGCAATGAAATTGTATGCTCACTGGTATTTCTATTTATCTGTCCACATCATGTTTTAAACAGCTGAATTTGTATTCAGAGTTTTCCTAGGTTTTCCTCTGTACAGGATAAAAACAAACAGAAATACCTGGGTTTAGATCATCATCAATGACACCAGACACTGAAACATACAAAGTACTGCAACAGTACCTTATTTTCATCTATCAAACAATGCAAATCCTCAGAAAGCACCTAACTTTTGTTACTTGGGACTACTTCAGAGACTACCCTCCATTTCTCGGGAGCAGACTGCAAATCCTGTCCCAGCACCTGGTGACAGTCAAAGCTGAACATCCTGTATGAAGTATTTTAGCTTAAAAACACTAGAATATTCCAATAAAATCCAGAATACATTGTAAGCAAGGACTTAAAATTTCAGTAAACGCGAGCAACTAGCCTCCATTTTAATTTGGCATCAAGGAATAAGTTTTAAAAAAATCCTTTCCCTACCAAGAGGAACTACCTCTAGCACTCTCAAGGCCAGAGGCAAAAGTTACTTCTTACAAGACTTGACTGTGAAATGGCTGGAGCAGACCAGCTGGGTGAATTATACAAAAGAAAAATTAGTTGAACAACTACAGGTGATCATGTCCGTGGAAACAAAAATCATTGTCTCTGAAGCAGAACAGTAGGATAGATGAGGGTAGATGAGAAGCAGAGGAGGAAACCAAGCAGTGAATCCTTTAACAGTCATGCAGTTCTTTCTCCTTCAGCTGGTTAAAGCAAAAAAGGTCACTAGAGAGAAAAATAATGATATCTGTCCAGATCTTGGTTTTTACTCAGAAATTGCCTCTGTGTACAGACGGAAAAATTACCACAAAGCATACAATCAAGACAGAGCCCAAATTACACTCTGAATTCTATTTAGAGTCACTCATGTCTTTCTCAACCCTGCATTTACACGTCTCACAGAGAGCATTTCTTAGTACAAATTTTCTTCCAGCAAGACAAAAAGGAATCACCAAATGAGATGCAATTTTTCCAAGCAGTATGAAGTTTAAAATTGAAAAAAGTTTGATGCAATGCTAATGTAACAAGTCAAGGGAAAAAGCAAATCGGAAAGAGGGGGGAAACTACCGTGAATTAGAAAAAGAACAAAACCACATTCAAGTATGACAAAATATAGATGGCTGAGCAGCACCAGCAGCTCTCCTCCAAAAAAAAAAACCAAATCAAAACCACCAAACAAACAGAAACCCACAAAACACAAACCTGCAAGGATCAAGTTTTCCATCCAGCGGATAATGGGGAGGGACTGGAAATGCAGGATACGGTTCATTTATATTCTGTGAGCCTACCTGGGAGCAACAAGTATAAAGGCACCTCTAGAGAATTATTACTGGCAACGTAACCATCTGAAACTTTGGAGCCAATTGCATCTGCAAGCTCAGGATGGCTCCTAAGCTCTATCTTAACAAACTATCAATAAATATCCCTTTCTCCACTGACATAAGAACTACAAAGTGCTCAGAGCCAGAAGCAACTAAGAAACAAGCGCTTCCCAGTGTAAATGTGTACAGTTAAAAATTGCTGCAGGAGACAATCCTGTGTGTTAGGGTAGGATGAAGACACAAAAGGACAGAGAGGATTAGAAAAAGTATTATTTAGATAAGTCATGATAATAAAAATTCTATAAATAGATGTTTGGTAGTCTTCTTTTGAAGCTGAATCTCCATCAGGCTAAAGAAAACACAGTAATTCTTTATGAATATAAATTAAGTTTCTGGAGGATAACTTGTACGTAGGTTTTTTCCCCATGCTTCCAGTGCAAGACATTTGTTTCAATACTGCAGAAATTTTATCTTCACACACAAATTTGTCCATCTCTACTGAACTGATTTTTATTTTAAGTTAACCTTATTAAATGCCAAAATAACTATCAAAAAAAGGAAAGTGTTTAATATTCCAGCTAATCTAGATTCAGGAAAAAAAAGAGACAAAAGAATGAAAACATGCCTGTTTCCCACTTGCATACTTCTACACAGCTTCATGTCAAACTAAGGAAAATATTAACATGCTTTACTACAACTTTGCATGACCGATAATTTTGTGGTCTGCAAGTACAGACTTCAAAACTTCTACAAAGAAAAGCAAGCAGGCCATTTGTTATCAAGGCCTATATTGTAACCCAGATTAACTCGAAACAAATTTATCATCTTCACTAGGTATTGACAGCTATTCCTAATGACTTTATTAAGAATTAAGGCAAGCATGTGCAGGATTATGAGGTACCAAGCTAAAATCAGAGGACAAGATTAACATTATAAGCAATGTATTCATAGTTTTTAGATCAATAAGTTTGAGCTGATAATACTACCAAAAAAATCTTATTAACAGATTATATGTAAAGACAAGAGAGGCAGCAGAGTAATCAACATCAGCTTCACAACTCAAACATTCAGGCTGTAAATAAAACCTCCAAATCAGTAAAGAGATAATTGGGTTAAGCTACCTATGTGCATATGGCTTTGGAATTTATATTGTTTCCATTTCCATTAAGGCATTTTTAGCTTAGAAAGGAAGCAAACTCATGCATGCACGCACACACACACTGCATCTTTAACGTTCACTTGACCTGAAATGAACTGGGGAAGATCATTCTTGAAGGGTCTTGTTTAAGCAAGCAAATACTGCAGTATGGCTGCTGTGTCCAAAACTGCACTACGTGAAACTCCTGCAACAATAACATTTACAGAACTTTGTACTTCATTTACAAATACAGCAAATAAAGTTAAGGGAGAAGGAAACTAGTGATCAAATGCTCTTACTGATGGAGAAACATTAAAGTCCTTCCTTTACTTGACTTGAATGTTTTGTTCATCCTCAATGGAAATATTAATCAAAGGTCACAGGTACTGCTTTTCTTTTAAATAAAGGACTCTTAAGAATAGTCAAAAACAAAGGGATTATTCTAAGCATGCAAAACCAAAAAGCTATATTTATATGTGTGCACAGCATTAAAGAATTCTACACAAGTAATAGAAAAAAGATGAAATATACCTAGGAAAAAAGCATTACTTAACAATGAAGGCCCCACAGTACATCAATAGAAACACCAATATGCAGCCAACTCTTCTCTCCAAATGCAGAAGCAGCAACTCTCTTCCCCACAAATCGGGAACCCAGTGTACGTTAATCGCTCTCATACTCACCTCCTCTTTCATTTTTTTCCAGAGGGAAAGGAAACACTACCAGCATTTGAGGACTGACATCCCTCCTCTATTTAAAGAAAGGATTTGAGTTTCAGAGTGAAAAAGACTAAGCATCTCAATCAAGACTGTGGTGACAAACTGCTCCTTCTCTGTTCCTTTACGATGCAAGAGATCTTGCACAGATTTTCAAGTATGGCAATAAGGGAACATAAAAAGGAATTTCACCATCAACTAAAACTCTGATTCACTTGGAACTCAGATTGATCTCCAAGCAGTGATGTAGAGAGTCACTCAATATATTACTATAGGATCAAAACCTCCATTGTTTCTAGCCAAGGGAATTATTCACAAGCAGCTCAGCAAGGATAGTTGCTGTTTTAAGACTTCCACCTGCAGTGGGGACTTCAAGGATTAGACCCAGCGAGCATTTTCATATTACAGGTAAACTCTGAAGATTGTCCCTGCTATATCAGAAGTAACACAGAAGAAAGTAAAGATAAAAATAGAAAACCTCGTAATTAATCCAGTCACTTAACAGAATGATTGCTATAGCAGGGATGTGACCAACGCAGTTTTCCACAAGAATGAAGTCGTCTCACCACCTAGCTCTGCCTGAACTAAGCAAAAAGTTAAGTAAGCATTCTTGATTTACCTTTCTAAAGACACCAATCCAACCTAAACAGTCTCCTTCTTTCCACTGGGTGTGGTTTTGCCAAAAGGGAGACAAACCTCTCCATCTCAAGATTTCCCGCAAATGTTGCCTGCCACTGAAATTCTTTCAACTCTCTAATCCATACCACCCTCTCCAAGCAGTCACTTCCTCTTCCCAGGAAGCTAAATGAGAGGAAGCTTAATGTAAATGAGAAGCACATGCCAGTGTTCCCATCACAGCCTAGCACAGCTGGGCGCTTTAAGCACATTCTGGAAATGTGTGGCCTTAATATACCCTTGTCACATATGAGCCCAACTATACATCCAGAGGTTATTTTAATGCTGAAGCAGATACTGATTTCCACCCAGAAGAAGCAGAAGGTGCAGAACCAGTTTCTACTGTTCAAAACTGCTCCCATGGTTGAAATAGAAACAGACAAAACCCATGATAATGTATAAATTACCATGAACTCACCATGTCTCACCAGCATGATAAATAGCTGGACAAAACCGATAGCTGAGTGGCTGTCATCAGAAATGGGAGTATAACCTCAGGGAAACTGTAATTACCAATAGGCAGTTCAAAAGCAGTCATGGGTGAAGACACATGGAAAACCCTTCAGAAGTTACTGCTGAACATAGATAATTATCAGCCTGAGACATCTTAGTCTCAGGTCAATGATTAATATTTTTTATGCTTTATAATGCCCTAAACCATTCACATTTGAAGCTCTACCTACACATTTCATGTTCAGAGATCAAAAAGTAAGACCAACCAACTTTCAGTCTGACCTACTGCAGACAGAAAAACACTAACTTCTTTTAGTTACATTTATTTGTATCAGCACATACTCTCTATACCCGTGAAAGCATTCATGTATACATAACATTGTATCAATACATTCACACTTAAGAGTTTTATTAGTTACACAAGCAGCCCCAGAACAACCTAACAAGCATTTTTCAAAGATACAAGTAAAAATACGGAATGTTGGAAAACAAGCTCTTTCACTATCTTAAAGAAAGAGGGCTTGAGGCAGCTTCCTTACTGCCTTTGCTGCCAGAGCCTCCTAAATAAATAAAAGGTAATGCACATTCACTACTAACTACTGCATACAGAAGATGAATTGAACAGAAAGGTGATTAAAGATGCAGTTAGATATATTGCTTTTCCACTCTTCAAATCTCGATTTTCTTTTAATCATCTCTTACTGCTACTGTCTCCAATATCTCTATTGGAAGAACAACTTGTTTTAAAGGATGGTTTCACCAAATAACACTTCCAATATGGCCTCAGCATCTTTTAAGGTGCTGCTCATTTAGGACAGGAAGGAAAATTAATAAAGGAAACTCTAGTCTTCCTTATCATCAGCACTAAGATTTCCAAATATTTAAGAAAAAAAAAAAGACCTGATGAGCCAAGAACTAAAAGCAAACAGAAGTGATGCATTAAATTCCCCTCTGTTCACATGGCCGACCCTCATCTGTTTTGCATTATAAACTCTTCAGGGCAGAGACCCACCACCTTCTTACATTGTTATGTAAGAGTGCCATGCATATCTACAGTGCTACATAAATTATATGTTCCTTGGAACAATGTCCTGGCCTTG
Organism: Aegotheles bennettii; assembly: GCA_013398125.1. NCBI lineage: Eukaryota > Metazoa > Chordata > Aves > Caprimulgiformes > Aegothelidae > Aegotheles > Aegotheles bennettii. The sequence continues at coordinate 219,130 of VZRW01011299.1, read as the reverse complement.
TCTGGGAAGGGCCTCGCTTGTCTTTGAGGCATGAAGCAGATGTTATGGGACTCAGTCAAAAAAATATACCATCAACTGAAAATGGGCTTTGGATCAAGAACATGTAACAACAACATATTATGTATTACTCTCACAAAATAAGTTGGGACAATAATATATAGAGCAAGGTCCACAAGGATCTTTTGCATAAACAGTGTGTAACATAACAGCAAACCAATGCATGTTTATTTAAGATTACCTGTCACTGAACTGTGGATCAGAGAGTTCTAGAGAAAAAACTATCACATTATTTACTTATTTCTTGTCAAGTTATTAGCAGCTCCCAGTGGTTTCGAAAAACTCACATTAGACTGTTAGGTAGGTTTTCCCCTCTCTGAAGCAGTACTAAAACTTAGAAATATTAGAAGAAGAAAGTATGCTTAGGTCTTCAGACTTTTTAAAGCAACACTACCCAAACACATTTATCTACTTTTCACTTCAATTCAGAAGCAGAGGAAGGGGCATTTCACTTATATCTTCCCTGCCATGACAGGGCAGAAATAAAAGCTTAATTTGCCCCTTGTAACCAAGAACTGGGGCTTATTCTGTAACTCCACCAGCAACTGCAGAACACATGCTCTGCTAAAATACTCAGTGAAATGATGCATTTTGACTTTTAAATTGCATTATTAAACTTCATAAGTTAAAAGTTGGTAGGACCAGTTCATATCCACTGAGTATCTCCTTGATTATGAAAATCCAAGAAAGTAATACTGCTTGCTCACATGCTTGAAGACCAGTAAAAGACTACTAAGCACCAAAACTTTGTATTAACTTTCTTTAAAAGCATGACAGACTCATTAGAGCATACTACATGTAGCTTAACAACCCAGGCTGAGCCCCCGACTTCAAGCCCAGCTCAGAAAGCATGAGCAACTTCTGTTCCTCCTGAGGGCAAGCTAATAAAGAATTAAGAGCTGTCCCTCACCAACCAGCCACCAAACAAGACCCAGCAGTCACTTAGAGCCACTGGCAAGAAGTCAGCATTGTCTCACTCCCTTCAGTACCAGCCACCTCTCTTCTCCCTCCTGATCTGCATGTCTTGACATACAAAATCACTTTCTTGTATCTTTGCCTTAGTACTTCTGTCGTTTCAGCATTCATATTAAAACTTCTTTCACCTCACACACCCCTGCCACCCAACAGTAACTTCAGCATGTTGAGGATAGAGTTTGTCAGAAAATACTATACACAGCATTATTTACACAAGTTACACCCTCAGTTCTTGAGGTGCCTCCTAAATGCTGCACTTCTCCCTGCCCATGCCACTCAAAAGCCTGGTCAATAATGCCATGAAGAAAGTCTCACTTTCAAAACTACCTTAAAAAAATGCATTTACTACAGTTTAGAATTCATATTAAGTTTCTGAAAATATCTTGCTTAGTTTGCAATGTGTTTCTAAGGCTACAAATTGCTTCTTCACTACACAACCTGAAACACATGAAAAGTGTCTTCATTTTACCTTCAGAAACTCTGCCTTATTCATTTCACATGAGAAAGGAAAAAGCTTAACTCTGATTAAAGGAAATTGCACAGACAGAGACTGTGAGTAAGCTATGAGCAACTGTCCAAAGATTTTCTTGAACAAAAGAAAGCTCAAAGAAGATAGTTTCCATCTGTTTTTATTAGCTGTAGTATCATGTGTACCTACTTATAAACTGCAGTAATCTAAACTATAGTTGATGAGACTCTAAGAATGTCAGTCAAACTGAAGCAGCTTTAACCTATCAGCATCCACACTGTGCATAATCATGCATGTATATGACAATATATCAATGCCAAAATAGCCACTACATCTATTATCAGTATGGATTAGTAGTGTACTCTTATTCACATACTTGAAGTTTTAGCACATTTCACTTTCCTATTAAATTCAAAACTGTTTTTCTCTATTACACTAACAACTACATAATTGTAAGGTACCTCATACCTACAGTAAATATCAAGTATCCAAATACATATGTGAAACATGTAAGCCACTCAAACCCACACAGAGGAAATATTTTGTCTTCAGCCTCAAGAATTATGAGTAGATTTATACAAGCATGAGAAAACACTGCATTGTAACATGAATTATGTGTAGAATGAAGTATTGCTACTATGGCTCAGCATTGTTGCAGCAAGTAAAAAAAAAATCCATGCATTTTGATGAAGTCCTAAGAAACAAGTATTGATGCTTTCTCCTCTGTGCACACTAATATTAGACAGTTAAGCACAAGCACCACATTCAAATAAGTAACTCATTGCCAGGCAAGGGCAACATAGGACTCCCATATTTTCTAAAACAAACATTTTGGCAGTATACACACTCTGCCCCACCAGGCTTCACCAAAGCATCTGACAACCACGTGCAGAATAAAGTACACTTTCACATCTAAAAAGAGAACTTTTTTAAAGTACTACTTATAAATATGAAGAAAACATGGAAAACACAGCAAACTACTTGTTTAACGGACAACCAGTAAAAAAAGTTTCAAGGCATTTCAGTATACACCATGAAAACTGACACTGTCTTCTCTATAGAACAGAAAGACAAAACAGCTCAAAATTTTCATTAGCATACTATATGCAAATCTTAATTAACATAGCTCAAATATTTTACACATTATTCTTGAAAAAAAACCTCAACCACGTTGCTTTGCAGAAGTCATTTCAGTCATTACTCTTGACTGTGTTTCTCTCTGTAGTTTAGTTGCTGCAGGACTGTTTTTTCCAGTCCTTCCGTGCCTCTGTCTAACCACAAACTTTATTGAATCACTCTGTGGATTGTGCATTTCTTTCTTAAAAGGTCTTTGCGTTTCTCAACCAAATATTTATGCTTTCAGCTATATCACAATAAGTTTCACTTCAGTTTTTCAATAACAGGATGTGGTGTTTATCCATAGATATAAAAACCTTCAGGCCATCTCGCATCTTTTGGATGAGCCCCCTGCTACTAAGTCAAATAAACTTTCATAACGTGTATTTTGACATTTTCAGTTAAAGAATAATTAAGTTGTTGTGTATGAATGACAGTAGCATACACAAAAGAACATTTCTCTTCACATTCCGTGCACAGCTGATGGTCAGTAGACACATTAAATGATAAAAGCTTTTTTAAAGACTTAATCAATACAGTGGAAACTCCACAATGTTTAATCAGTGTATGTCATGAATGAACAATGGGTATAACTTTTCCTCTTGTCAATTGATGTTATAGAATTAAAATATCTTTCATACCTTCTGAAAAAAGTCTTCCCCGCTTTTCCCTTTGCCCTCTGCAGCAGCTGTAAAACAAAAGTGGGATCTGGTTACTAAATACATATGAGGAAATTTACAGGTTTACACATAGAAATTATCAATGAGTACACACTACTGTGAAATTGTAACTCTGGGTGATTTTTTTTCTCACACAGTAAACATTTGTCAACAACTGACTAATACCCAGAACAACCTCTTGCAAGTCACTTGTTAAGGATGGAGTCCAAGCAGATGTTTATATTTGCATACTAGAGCCATAACATATTGATACATATTTTAGTTACAGAGTAAATACTGTTATGTAAGTCTAATGGTTTATTCACACTGCATACTTTGCCACATAATTCTACCAATAGGAAGATCAAAAGAAAGCGGAGAGGGCACAAGATTTCCTATGTCAAGATTAAAAATTAGAACCAAAACAAGAATAAGCATTATGGTAAGCCAGAATCATGTTAAAGATACTTTTCCTCCATTCTGCTATTTTTCATATTGAAGGGAAGTACAGAGCTACTGCTATGTGGTTTACTGAGCCTGTGAAAGCACCACAAAAATCTAAACACTGATTAGTGCTGTTAAATATTCCTTTCTCAAATGTTTTTTATCCAGTGAAATTTTGCAACATGTATGTTCTACCAGTCAATGTTTATGAGCTACTACATTGAAAGCAGCTGAAGATGAAAAAAAAGCAACCCTAGATACTTTAACTAGAAATGGTGACCTTGTACAAACCAGAGGCATAAGCACATTTGAGAACAATGTTCAATACAGATGACTCAAAGATAAAAGTGGCACTGAACGTGGCTACTGGCAGGTCTTGGCAACTGTGTGCAAAGAAGCACTTGTTCAGCAGGAAAAAACTAAGCTCTCTTGACCCTCAGCCTAGGAAATCAAAGGCTGAAAGGTAAAAATCTTGACTTTCTGAAGAGAAACACCATCAGAAAACAGTCCACACCAAGCCGATTTGGAGGAGAAGAGACAACAGAGAACATGACCCTCGTTCTCACACCCAACACACACCTTTTGTAGTGCCAACTGACCCAGTGCAAGGGGCTGAGCATGGCGGGGGGAGTGGGGATCCCACACTTTCAGCTTCAGAGCGGATGAGCAGTGTAAACAGGCATCACCAGCCAGAACACATGCCAGCACACTGAAATGCTCCCTGTACTCCAGTGCTGTACTGCTCACACAGGGACGTGCATTTACATAAAAGGAAGCGCTGACAAAAGGAACAGTAACTGAATGAGTGCAGGCTGTAAGCAAAGTATAGAGCCTTCAAAGTACTTTTTAAAAGCGGTGCAGACACAACCACAATGGCAGAACAAAGCATCATCGTAGAACACAGCTTGGAAGCTTACAAGAAGCAATCATATAATGCAGTGGTTGCAAGAGCAAAACCTGGATTAGGGCCTGGATTATCTCCCTCGTATATTTAAACCCATAATTGTATACTTAATGTAAATGATTGCACTTAAAATGATACAACTGCATATAGCTTAATTTGTAGTTTAACTGTGTTGCAACCTAAGACCTAACAGTCAATTCAAAACACAGTAGGTCAAGCTAATTACAAAGAGGGTAATTTTCTTTTCCCTGGAGAAAAGGATGCTGCCAAATGGTACTCCAAGTGCAAAAAAAAAAGTTTCCTGAATAGGACTGGATTGCTGAAGAAACTCATTGTCATTGTGATTTTTCTGTACTTCTAATGTACAGAACAAGCCTCTAGCTCATCCCATCACCCTGACTTCAAAACTGTTTCATGTACTTAGTTCTCCCCACTCTCCCAGTTACACAAGCAACCCCAACCTCTTGAATTAAATTGAATTGTTAAATCAGCTAATGCAACCTAATAACAAATGCAACCAAGCAGTTACAAGCTATAGGCACAAGATGACTTTTTCTACCCCAGAGTAAGCAATGCCACTACATTTGAAATAGGCTTCTCAAAATACCAGTAACAACATTTGAATACCATGAAGAAAGCATACACTAGGAAGGTTTATCTAATACAGTACAAAAGATCATGTTATTTAACTCCAGCGTAGTCAGAGCAGAAGCAGTGAATGAAGCCTGTCAAGCAGTAATCTTGCTGCAGAGCAATTCCAGACTCCACAATTACTCAAGTCTGAGAAAAAAAACCAAAGCCCTCCTCACGCTCAAAACCCACAAGTGCCTTTAAGAGAAGAACAACCCGGTGCAAGTTTCACGAGACCAAGATTTTCTGGAAGCAGAGAAAACAATTGGGGAAGATTTCAGTTTTTTGGATTTACAAGGGACAGACACTAGCAGAAAAACACAACTTTCTTTTGACAGCAACCACTTCATAGACACATGCTGTTTTACAAGTTTTCCATTAACTCGGGAATAGCTATGAAACACTTTTGGGAGAGGAGGAGTACCACCACACTATTTCAAGTAAAACATAGGACCAATGTGCTGTTAATCAGAAGGTACAGGAGATAAGGCAGAATATGAGAACATGACAGATGTGAGGCCAAAGTTGCCGTTTTGAGAATAGGCAGATTTTGTTCCAGCCGCAAATACATGATTTCTAAACTGGGTACAAACAAGACAGGGCTTCGATAATAGCAGCGATGCTCTGCAGGGCATTCAAACAGAATGCTGACAAAGCAAATTTCAAGCTTTTTATTGTAGGTTTATTTTTAATCTGAATCATTCTGGTGATGTGATTTACAACTTGGTCCTACCAACAACTGTATGGCACAACAGATGGACTCCAACAAGCACGGATGAAGTAAGGAAGAAGAGCAGATGAGAACATCCTTAAACTGGGGTCACAGAAAAAAAACAGTATAGCAAACCGTGAATTTGGAGCCAATGGCACCTTAGAACCATGTCTACTTAATAATCAGTGGTTTTAGTTGTTACACCATACTATAACAATACAGTCTTTCATTTATAGGTTTTCAGCACCTAAGATATGTTTTATGATAACCCATTTGTCAGGTCTCATGATACCTACAAAAAGAGCAGGGAAGAATGTATGGTGGTTTTTTTGGAGAAGATGCTTAAGTTTAAGGTCTCTGTACCTTAAAGCAGTTCTTCACATGATTGAAGACTTACTGCATTATATTAGTATTTTGTCACTTTGTGTCCATGATGCAGCACCACTTAATCAATGAAGTGGTACACCTCTGATCATTTTTTATATAAAATATTTTTGTATATTAAAGTGATCTAGTTATTACCATCTTCATTATGCATCGAATTAAAAAAAAACTATGCTTAGAATTGCAGCTTAGACTTAGGATGGTATCTTCCACTCGAAAATAAAATAAAAAAATCTTAAAAATTTGAAGAAAAACTACAATAATTAGCAGTATATCATGTTTCCCTTCAGGTGAGCAATTCTCCAAGTATGTCCTCCTTCATCCTCCCACCTCTTGGTATAACTCTTCAAACCAACTATATTGGTTTACTCTTTTATTTTACTTGCTTCCTGAAATTTGTTTCCTTATTCCTATGAGAGAAGTTACAGATAATAAAAAATAAATTTCATCAGTAGTTTATCAATTTTGGGATGCCAATCACAATTACATACACCTTAATCTATGTTTATCTCCAAACTAAGAACCCAAATTTTAAAAAGCTTCCAACATGCGTGCGAAACATTTACTGTTCACGTGAAATTATCTTGAAGCTTTTCTTCCTCTCCAAAGCAGGCAAAAACAACTCTAGCACTTCCAAAAACAGTAAGAGTAGTCAAACACAAGGGAAAATGTATCCATTTATTTAATAATTGAAAGGCTAAACAGATTTTGTTCAAACAAGACAAAACAAGAATCTTTTGCAGGGAAATGAGCAAAAGTAGCATTCCAGAGTTACGAAATTTATGCACAAGTAATTAAAAGTGGAAACCATTTACAGCATTCACTACGAGCTGCAATTTAGTCATTGAGGTTTACCCCAAACCAGATAAATTGAGATAAAAGCAAGCGTTAATTTCTGTTTAGGAAGAAAGTCTGCTAGGTCATTGCATCCTAAGCTCAACTTCTTTCTAAACAATGTTTGAGAGTATTAACCCCAACTCTCAAAATAAACCTCATCTTTGAAAGTTCATATTGAGAAGCTCTGAAAATTTATATCTGATGGATGTGCACTGGCAGATTATTTCAGTAATCTTACTAATATTAATTAAAATTTCAATACAAAACCAAGCTTTTGTCAAAACGCAGTCATTTTTCAAATTCCCATCACCCAAGAGAACAAGCCTTTTATGAGAGCCTGAGTAGGCCACCAGTGCTGTATGAAATGCACAACGTAGCCCTCATCATTAAATTTGAAATAAGCTTTCAGATTTTAATAGACAATGTTTTGCATTTTCTGACTTTGTAAACAAAACTCATTATTTCAAAATACTATACCGTAACAAACAGTATTAAGAAGTGACACTAGTGCCTAGCACTTAAGTTACCATCACTACTTCTGACCTAGGAAATACGTCAACAAGTGCAATTTAGTTATTTAATGGCTTGCTAAATTCCACCTCAAATAATGATTAAAAAACAGTTTTAGAGCTTTCTTCTTACAGATGCAGGTCACTGGAGCTCCACTACCCTCAGCTGCTATGAGAATGTTTTTTAAAGGACAAGTCCAAGTGGAAGACAGACTTTTGTTTCATAAGAATGCTTTCAGCCACCAAGAGAAAGCAGCCTTTGCTGCTCACTTCCACTTTGTGCTGCTGCTCTTCATTTGATGGCACGATTTTCTGTGTACCCATGACAGAGATCAGATCTGGCTTTATATTTGGTAGAAAAAGTAGTGCTTACTGGAACACTCCTGGTCTTTCTTAGCTGGGAAAGGCAGAGGGAAGGAGTCTCTGGGGCTCACTTCATTGGCAGCTCTGGCATATGCCAGCTGAAGGTGTTTGGACAACCACTGCTTCAAAAAGGAGTAGCAGACAAAATTATCTTTTTGTAATTCTTCTTCAGAACCACACACACCTCTGCCAACAGGACCAGGCACCACAAATATGATCGAAGTAGGAGAAGAGCAGTTAGCTTTCTAACAGCACATTTCACAGCAGAAGTGCTACCAAGTCAATGAAAGTACTCCTTGAAATCAACTAAATGTGTGCAATGACAACTGCTTAACAGTGCCTCTAGTGAGAAATAGGAAGGCATCAGTGCTTTGACAAGATTTCCAAACGAGCTCTAAAAATTCATGGCTGGTTATCCACCTTAGGAGACCACTCCACCCTCTGCCAATGGTCCCTGTCCTCAAAGCAGACCTGAGGGAAGCCACAAACCAAATGGTAATTAATACAGTGTACTGACTTCTGACTGACAAATTGATCCATTTCTGCCAGCTGCTGCTACTCACGAAACACTCTTTTCTTAGAAACAGCATTTACTTTATGGTACTGAATAATCACTTAACTGACCTTCACAAAAACTGGGATCACTGTTACACAAAATGGTAACATTGGTTTCAGAAACATAGACGAAAGACTACGTAAATCTGCATAATAAGCATTTTATATTTTAAGCTGCACTCTGTTTATTATAATTTCTTCCATACCATGAAATACTTCATATTAGGTTTTTGCTTTTCAAGATATATTGGATTGCCAAGGTTCCTTCCAGTACAAACATAAAACAGTTGAAACAGGTGTTAACTATTATGGCACCCACGAAGTACACCACTTGTCTACTTAATCACCAAATCATAAAAAAGCCCAATTGTAATTTCTTCTAAGTTCACATGGAAAAATGAATTTGAACTTTTACTTCAAATGTTATTTTAATTATGAAAAAAAATGTTACAATACAGACCATATTTTACAGGAACTGAATCCAAGATACACTGATTAAGTCAAGTCTTGTTTAAAGGAATTATTGTAACTGTGTGTGCATCTCACATCAGGTTTGTGTCTCATTTTCTAAACTCTTTAAATTGTTATTGAAAATACAATGCAATATATGTTTGTGAATTTGCCTTTATGTTGACTAATATCAAAACTTCTATCTGCATTGAAAGACTACATTTATAAGATGATAAAAACATGTTTTGTTGTTCAGGCTTCAGCTACAATGAAACAAAATCATTCCTTGAATCAAAACACTCCTTAACAGCAGAGACAACTAGATATTATTTTAATTTTAGCAAAACAAATTAATGGCATTTCAAGAAACTGCAGAATAATACACCTGAAGGTAAGTAACCAGTTATCCTTTACCTTTCCTATCCATTGAATGAGAAAGAATTTGTTAACTCTTAAATTGAAACTGTCCTCATGTTAATTAGATTTGATTTTTTCCAAAACTGCCATAGAAACGTGCTAGCTACATGGCCAGGTTGTTTTTTATTCATTATTATTTTTTTAAATGAAATCCACAGTAATTAATCTTTAAAGCCTGAGCTATTTCTCAGAAGTTACCAAGCTGGTTATCTTACACAAAACAACCCTAACCCAAAACTTTTTCCATTGAACTAGAAACCACCTGACAAATAGATTATGTGTTCCTGTGCACAAAGTCAGACACTAACCCATACATATTCTGAAAGCTTGCTTATATCAAGCCAAGATAAAGAATTCCACCCCACCAGCCACAGAGTTAAGCCAAATTGCTGAAGACATGCCTTTAGGAACAAAAAGATAGAGCACACATTGTTAAAGAAAAAGTCTGACCTTAAATTGAATTTGTTGAAATCCAAACAAAACAATTTTCCATTTTCTTGTAATTACAAAGCTGGTCTCGCTTCCAGTTTTCGTCTTAGAAACTAAGAAGTCAGAGACAACTCAGAGTAAAAGGGTCTGGCAAGGAAAGTAACAAGGCCTAAATAAACAAGAAATGTGCATAACAAAAAATCTAGAATACTGTTTTTCAGTTGGCTTTTCGGTAACATTAGGTATTCTTCTCACTTTATTATAATAAATTTGATGATGTAACCTGCAACACATCAATCTCAGTATTTTAGGTCTCAAGAGACTTCATAGATACAACCAAGTTTTCCACAGTCAATGAATAAAATCAGGCATTTGAACTTCCTGAAGTTCATATATAAAGCAATCTTTAGGTTTTGAGACTCCTCGCTATAGACAGGTCAGAGTAAAGCCACAAAGTCAACTGCAGGTATCGGAAAGAGTAAGTGGGCAAAGGGAGACTAAACCCAAAACACTCAAGAAATTACTGGCAGACTCAACAACCAAGAAAACTATCAAAAATTTACCTGTTCAAATACCTTGCTGGCAAATCTGTCAAGCCAGGACCTACATGATATCTGGAATCTTACAAAATTAGCCAACGTCTACATATTCTGTGACAAAAGGACTCTTGGACTGAAAAGAACAGTGTTACCTTTCATTAAGAAGCTATGGGAGAAAAAATTTAAAACAATGTCGACAAAAGAGATACCCATGAGGCAAACTTAAAACATTTATATGGCAGCTTTTGTCCCCTGGTAAAGCAGCCGAAGGAGAATTGGAAGAATTTCAGCATGCTCAGTAAATGACAATAAATAGACTGTTAAATATCTGGACATTTTTGGGTAGGTTCCAGTGTATCTCCTTCTGTTAGAAGGAACTTGATACGCAAGCTACTAAGCTATCCATAAAAAGGCCAGATGTGCTATAACTTCTGACAGACATAACTAATTCTGGGAAAAAAGCAGACCGCATATAGGATACTTTTACCCTGCTGTTGAAATACAACATTCTAGCTCCCTGGAAGTCCGGCATCTATGGCTTATTTTGGGACTGCTTGCTAGCTGGATGAGGTTTCTTAGATCAAGGCTTATGTCATCCAAATGCACATGTAAACACAGACAGGTAACATTCATATTCTTCATTCTCCCCTTAAGCTCACATTTACTCTCAGACACAGAACCATGAAGACTATATAGGCATAGTCATGTATTAGAATATTTATCTTTAATAACCTGTTCCTCCTGCATGCTGTATTAAAATTAAGATTGTTGGCAAATAACTAAAACCATCCTACAACCAAAATTCATAAAGTTTCATCCATCACTTGCAACCAAGAAAGAAAAACAACACCACAGAAAAAAAGGAAAAGGTTAAACTATGCTTATCTCCACTACCTCTGCATACATTGCCAAGAAAGAATACAAGAAGAAAAAAACATACACACTCTAAAGACCAAGACAACATTGGTTTTGAACAAATATTCCTAGAGATTTGCTTTTAGTTGCCATAAGGACTCCATGAATTTGGTGACTAATGGCACCAGGAGAAAAAAGAAAAGGAAAGAAAAAAATAGAGTTACACTGAAGGCTACTTGCCTTGTCAATTTTCCCCTGCTACACTGATATTTTTAGATTTGCATAACTAGAAAGTCTATCCATAACCAATAATCTAATACATAGCAACTGTAAATTTTAGATATATAACAACAGATTTTTTCAATTCTGCAAAACAAATTCATCTCTAGGGAAAAAGCTGACTGCCAAGTCTCTGCATAGAGAAAGTCTGTTTATTTATTTATTTTTGTAGCCAAGTCACAGCTTGAAAGCATGCTGTGAAGTTGGGGTTGCTTTGGGAGCCCTGTTTTCCTTTTTAGACATCTCTCCTTTGAAAGGCACACAACCACAGAATGCTTCCTTATGTGACATGGAGCACAGCTGAGCACATGGCACAAGATTTAGGATTTAAATGAAGATAATGAAGCAAATGCTTTGCTTCCTGCCAGCCACTCTTACGAGTGAAGCCAGGAAAACTGACTAGCTGTCAGCACTGTAATACCTGATTAAAACTACTCTATTAGCTGCCTCAGATTGACACTTGTTCACTATCAAAGCCCCAAACACCACATAATGTCTATTACTTTGCTTCTCTTTCCCTACATATGGAAATCCCAATAACAAAACTTTCCCCTTCGCAGCTTGATTAGGACTTCAGTGATAAAACTGCAATCACTGATCAGGAAGGGCCCAAAAAGCAAAACTGATTACTGGCAGTCTATCCCAACACCACACCACTCCATTCTTCTACTCTGTGCTTTAGCATAGTGGGTAAAATATTCCTTAGAAGACTTCTACATCATCTTTCATATGCGTTTAAGGACTTTTGTTGTTTCCTATAGAAGATATGCCAGCTGATGTTTCTAGATGAAGTTTCCAACTTTCTTCCTCCGAACTTCTATCAGCTTCTTTAGTGTGATGCTAGCATTTCTAGAGCCTGTTCTCACCTTTCTATTTCTCGCTGTCAAAACCTAGGTTGAAACCAAAGCCTCTCTTCCCTTAGAACACTCAGTTACTCAACCATACCCTGAAAAACCGAAGAGCCTCCTCCAAAGTCACTACATGTCCTACACTTTTCTTCAAAACACTCTTCTGAATTCTTAATTTCAATGACTGACAGAGAAAAACAACAGAACCATTTCATTTAAGGTTTTCCTTCAAGTATAAGGAGTCTCAAGCTAATGCGAAGACTCCATTTCAAGTTTGCAAGCACTTTAATTGTATTGTAAAATGTTAACATTCTAGGAGAATATCCAGGCAGAAATTGTAGCCAGCTGTCCAGCTGTAGGAAAGGAGATGAAAATTCACAGGACGAAAGAATTCAAGACAGGACATCCCAACTAAAAGACTACTGGTCATAAGAGATACTGGATATTTTTCTGAAACAAGAAGAACAGTTGGCATATTTCTGTAAGAATTCATAAATTAAATTATTAAACTTATAATTTTAATTACTTCTTGTTTTATCGCCAGGACTTAAAAAACGCTATTGAAGTTCCAGGTATACTATATATATATATGTTAAAGAACATGCTAGATGTGGGCAAGCTGAGCTTTTCTTTGTTTTGTGAAGAGGTTTCTTTTCCAGAACAGAGACCTAACTTTTGATATTTTTTCATCAAGAGATTCCCACATTACTCTTATCAGATTTTTTTAGTTATAAGCAACATTTTTCTTCCATTTTAATCAATGGATGAGGACAGCTTTTCAGCACCTAAATATTGTAGTAGCTGAGTTTAACAACCTATTTCTACTTTCTCTTAAAACAAAAAGAATTTCTATCTGTGCTACTGACACTCACTTTTTAAAAAGTGAAACTATGAAACACTGTCCATAACAATGAGACAACTACTAAGAGCCATGACTATTAGCATGAATGAAACCTGTTTAAAATGTTGTATTCAGTATACTAATGCACTGTAGCCAGTATTTCCCCCCAGTTTTGAGAAAAGCTTTTGAGAATATATTGGATACAGCACTAAAAAGAGAAGAGAGTGAATCATGCTAAGGGTCATAAAACATTTTGCTGCCTAAATATATATGAATAAAGCATCCATGACCTCAGCCTTCTTACTCTTCTTGGCCTACCTGCCCTCAAGAAAGATACAAAGTGGAGTCACATCCCAAGAAGCTTCACCTCTGCCGAGACATGCAGAGGAAAGATGAGGTGGTTTAGCTTTTGCTATTTTATTTGATGAGTTAGTTAATTGTCTCATTTCCTTCAAATGGGCCTTTCTGCATTTCAGTTTTCAGGAAATTTGGGAACCTGTGGTCAGTGATAGGCTGGCCAGAAACAATTTTCACATTGTATTAATTTGTTCCAAATCATTTGCAGGCACGAAACCGACAGAAGCAGTCAGCAACCAGCCATGGAGTCAGCAAGTCAGCCCTCCCACATTAAACACAGTCTAGATAATATCAATTCCCTTGACCTATGATTCAAAGAGAGGTAGTTTTGTAGGAGACAGCTGGAGAAGGCTTGCTCTGGTAGCTGTAGGAAAATCTCAGCAATATCCCATAGGGCCCACTGCTGTTATAAAATCACAACAATGAAAAGCTATTTATGCCAGCAAACAACTTTTTCATTACTATATGCTTACTCCCTGACACAAAGGAAGAGATTAAAACAATGTGGTAAGGTTAAACCATTCCAGCCACAGTTCCTCTTGCTTACCTCTGACTACCTTATTGCAATTAGTGTATGAGCTGACATGCACTTAACTCACCCTGAATTTGGGGACCGTTTTTCACCTAGTAAGATGCACAGTGAGAGGAAAAGATGGAAGACAAGGACCTATCTTTTAGGGTCTAGCATTTTTTCTCTTCCTTGCAGCCTGGCCACCATAAACACTCCAGAAGAACAGGACAGTTGATTGAGCTACCATCATGCTGTCACACATCTGAAAATGAGTCACAACTTTCATGTAAGAGAAATACGAGCTCTGCCATGGGGCTGCCTTCTTGAATCGCTGGATGCTGTGAAGGCTCAAAAAAAGCCCGAGTGCCTCAGGAGGCAGACCCTCTCTTGCTGCCAGTGTCTGACAGATCCAATTCTGCCCCCAAGCCAGAGTAACCATTTAACAGAATTTGCTGTTTACAGGGGGAAAGAAATTCATATAATCAGAAATGCCCCCAGGGCTGACAGAGGATAACTGCCAAATACAAAAGCTCTGCTCTCAGCAGATTGATGGCTGGGGATATTCTTTCTATTTGTTTAACATTCAACTTTCTTTCAATGCACAACCACTTTTCTTGTCAGGTATGCATACAGATACCGTATGATTCATTACATGGGAGGGAAGAATGCAGCAAGGCTGTAAAAAAATAAGAAACAAACCCCCTACAGATTTGGATGAAAATGTACACAATATTTTTCTGATGGCCCTGCTTGTTATGAGTCATTCACAGATGTGGAGCTACAGGACAGAAGCCAAGATTAAGTCAAAGACAAAGCTTTATACAGGAAACCAGTTTAAGTCTGTTGCAATGCAGGTTACATACTGAGCTACAAGGGAAAAAAAAGCCTTTTCAAACAGTAATGAGACACTACGCATATCTGGAACCATTATGCTGAGTGAGATTCTTCAAATACATACAGAGGGAAACAAAAAAGATTCGGAATTAAGAGGTGTCTTCTAAAAACTAATCAACCCCACACTCTCCAGCTTTCTGGATGCAACTGGAATATTTGGAGAACAAAACACAAATAGTTCCCTTTTTCTGTCCAAAACCCCACTCTTTTCATTTCTCTCTCTATCAGAATAAAAAGCCAACAGCCTCAGAGTTTCTAAAGGATACACATTGTGAATTCTTTTCTAGGCATCTGAGCTCCTGTTTTTGCACATCTCCACAGCTGGTGACACCCGATATGAAAAATACTACACTCAGAAATCCACACATCCATGCTGCTTGGCTTCATCCTTCCCTTAACCTGTCTCCCTATTTCATGTTAATTAGTTTGAAAACAGATGGATCACCTCAGATGCAAATTCTACCCCTGATACCATTCACAGATCCTTCTATACTTTTTGATTCACACCTCCATGCTCCTTATAAAGCATTTAGTACTCAGGTCGAGCTACCAGTACCTATTGTACTACATGTAAGTGGCATCATGGAAAGAAGTTCAATTAATTATCAAATATATATATTACAAGCATATAAAATTCCATTTCATACAGAAGCATAAAATGCCTTCATTGATACTTCAAGTATTAACCAAATACAATTCAGTCTTATTTTTAGTATATTTTAATTCTAGGATGTAAGGCATGTGACTATGAAAGAATTCTAAAAGGGGGGTGTTAAATTTAGAATAACTGATTTCCAGTTCAGGGTAAGATTAGGAGTCACTCTTCTAGACTAACTTTATAACGTGTTACACTAGTGACACTACTACTGAAGCAGTGACCATTTGAAATCAGCTGTTGCTTTGAGTATTAGATGAAAGTAAATCAAATCCTTTTTGTATCTTTTACTCCTCCTGAATGAAGAAACAGAAGCCTATAAGCAGAAAAATGTAAACCTCTTTAGATACTTCACAAAAAGCGTAACTGGACTATAAACTACTATAAAGTAGCAAAGGAAAAAAAAAGTTAAAAAAGCCAAAAAGAAAAACATAAGATAGTAAAAGAGTTAAATAAACACATCCATAAGCACTGAGGCAAGGCATTGAAGTATTTAGGTAATTAAAAAAAATGGAGAAAATATAAAGCCTCATGCTTCAACACAGAAGGTAAAAATCACTGTTTAACATGAAACCCAACTTACAGCAATGCATTGTATATCTCAATTCATACTGTTCACAGCTTTAAAGACCAAACAAAATTGTCCCAGTTTGGCTCACTTGTAGATGATGCCACAATCTAGACAACAATAAAACATGTTCATCTGTTTCATTCAAGAATACAATTAGTCCTGTGCATTGCAAATACTAGAGCAAACAAGGGAGTGAGTGTGGAAGTTGCAAAGTAGTTGTGTAAAGGAGAGAGAGAGGGATGGAACTCCCCAAAGGGTGGAGGGAGAGGAAATGAGAAACTTATCACACATCAGGTTTAGAGCTATGTATCACAAGAAAGCGTGCACTCGTTTGTCACCCATTTCCCCATACAATAGCTAAGCAAGGAATCCAAATTATGTATCAGCACAAAAGCACAGCAGTATAAGTTACTACAGCAAACTAAAGTTTACTCACAACACCAAGACCTTTCTGCTTTTAATTAACTAAGGAAATGAAGTAATTGTTTAGGTAAGAAGATCAAAGCACAAAAGAAGTCTAGACCCTTCTGGTAAAGGTGAAATAGTTTTATTTTCACAGCTGTTTTTATGTCCACATCTTCAACATCTACATGATTTTTTTTCTCTTATGAACAGTTCCCATATTAAAAAACACAACTGCTATATGCAGCTGCCAAAGCATTAAGCGATTGTTTATGCATATGCATATAAATAAAAACATACAAGCATAGAGAGAGTGAATAAAGAATGTCGTATTGTATAATTAGGATTTCTAGATACAGTTTACAGCACGATAAAAGCCTGCACTCGTTTACAATGCAGTGGTAAAATTTAGCCTGGAGCCTAGCATCCACTGGCTCAAATTATGGATATCAGAAGATGTGGGCTGCATTAGCTGTTAAGCATAACTCACTAGCTTTTACTTCAGTGTTGTGGGCTGTTCAGCATAGAAGAGGACAGCAAGCTTAAGGCAAGCAAAAGCATTCCAATTTTAGAGAGTTAGACAAAAATAAATTAAAACAATTACATTTGTTTTCTCTCCCAAGTTAAACTACACCATTTCAGGAATCCTACCTGCTTCTTCACTGAGGCAATACTACAGATATAAACAGTACTGGACTGAGACACAGCAGACATATATCCAGAAAACAATGTTCTAAACCCAGTAAAAAGCCTTCTTCTGGACAGGAAGATGGAGCTCCACAATAAATTCTGCACTTACACTGGTAGAGTTTTTATTACCACCATGTTTTTCAAAGCAAATCATCTTCTATAAAATGTTGCAGGGTGGTAGCAAATCCACTTGAACTTCGAATGAATATTAGTTACTTTCTTTTACCAACTCTTTCTAGTTAGTTTTTCATCAGTAACTATGGAAAAACTACAACATTCTTTCCTCTACAGAGAGGAGCTGAAGGACAGGAGGAGAAATCTTTTTTTCTGGGGGAAAAAAGCATACTGCATTCAGTTTCCTAAATACTATTTCAGAAAACCTAAGTACTCTTGCCAAAACAACCATAAGGGTGGCACACAACAGCAGAATTTCAAGTTACACAAGCAAGCAGCAAAGTAACATATTCATTATCATTTCATTGAGAACTGCTCAGTTTAATGCTTTACAGTCCTATGTGCTATAAATCCACAAGCTTCTCCAGATTGTCTTGGAAGCGAGTACCTTCCAAGAATGCATGACAGTTCAAGTATGAAATGGAGCTCATACTGTGCATTACAGAGAGTCAAAGGAAAGAGACAGTAACTTAGTCACCCAGAGGTTAAAACAACAAAACAAAATTTATTTGGCAGAACATACAATGATATATATACAAATAGCTCAATCCTATTGAGACCTATCATCCCTCAGAAAGACCACAAAGTTGTTTTTTATACAGACAGGCTGGAAGCACACATCCCTAAGACTATGTATGTATGTATGGTTGAAAACTGATGAGAAGTTTTAACTGCCCCATTCACCTTAAAGCACTGATCTAGGCTGTTCACCATCTTCACATGTGGACTCCTCCCAACCCTTAGGCTGATCAAGATGACAAAAATTAGCCAAGGATGTGAATTTTGCAGTATTTGAACAAATAAATGTATATTAACATGCTATAGGAATAAAGATAATCACCAACTTTATAGCTCAACCATCAAACCCCACATGTATTTTTGGGCCACGCTTTCATTCAGTAACATGTTCAAGTCAATTTCTTATAGAATTATGTATTCTGGCTACACAGGAGATGTATAGAAATACAAAGCTCTCCCAACCCAACTCTCAGCAGATGGGTCTTTAGAAAGCCAGTTCTACTAGCCATGAGATTCCTCATGATTTCCAGCCCCTGGAGGCCAGGTCCTGCCAAAGTGCAGCTGAAATGCTCCTGAGAGACCGCAAAGACCTGGCAACACTTTCGAACTGCTGCACTTGCAAGATGTGAAAAATCTTCATTTGCACTTTTTAGTATTCAGGAAGCAATCCTGCAGAGGATTGAAGCCTCTAATAAATAGGTTTGAGCAGTCAAAGCGAATATGGCAAAACTGCTATGGGTATCAGGCTAACCCTAAACAAACATCACTTATGTGTATGTGCAACAAGATTTGAAAGCCAGCCTTTGTGGACTGGGGAACCTTTTATTCCAAGTTTATTAAACTGAGAGAGGCATTTAAGAAACAGTCAGGAAGCAGAGAGTTGTTCTGAAGTTATGTTGCCTACACAAACAGGCCCAAAACACATTACTCAAATCATAGGACTCCTCTCTAAAACAAGGAAAAACACACAAGCAAATCATTGCACACAGTATACGATCCTAAAGACCAGTATCTAGCCCCCTGCTAGTTCATTTGTATTTTTACGGACACAAAGCTATTTCTAAAAGTGTTGCTTACAAGAAATATAAGCCAGAGAAATTCTACTAGACTCCACTTACACAACCTCGTGATACAGAACAGGAAATGCTGAAGCTAAATTAATGACCACAAGTAAACAAGAAGGCATTGTTTTGTGGTTAGACAACTGTAAGTCTGAGTTATGCAACTCATCTATCTAGTAACCTTAAGTAGTTCTGAAATTCAAGTTCTCTTTTCCACTTTTAAGACTCAAGAAAGTCCTGCTTAGAAGAGCAGATATAATACCAAAACCCTTCAAGTTCATGCAAAATAAACTGGAAAGAAACTTGTAAACTTAAAGGATATAAAATGTCAAGTGTGGGGAAGTGAAAAATTACAACAAAGAATGTGCGATTTCTGCCAAAATCTAGAAAAACAAACGATAAAGAGTAAGGAACTAATATTTGGCCTACTTCTGCCTCCAGTTCCTGTGTGGGAGCCTTAGCTCAAGAAATACTGCATTTTTGCAAACAAAAACAGTATTAAGTAGCAAGATGTTAGTGCAGCTGATATAATGTAATGCTGTTTTCAGGAGTATTTTTTTACCATTTCTGCTCAGTATTATTCAACTTAAATCCTTTCGTTTTTTTCTTCTGTGCTATGTCAAGAATAAACTCCTTTTTCAGTGTTTACACAGTAATAAGGTAACTTGTGCACAACAGAAATAGAAAAGTTAAAGAAAACCTAATCTGTAGCAGAAAGTTTTAACACATCATAGCACATTTTATAAGTGACCTCGAACATGACTTAGTATTTTAAATTGCTGTTTTTAAGCGTCCGCTGATCTGCACAAGGCACATCTCAATGATGAAATGATGGTAAGCATCATAACAAGCATTTAGCATAACCCAACATGACATTTACCAGCACAAACAGTGCCCTTAAGATCTATGTTTACATTTGCTTTTGTATGCACATTCAGTACTACAGCAAAAAGCTTACAGAGTCTGAAGTACCTTATTCAGGCAGCAAATCACCATTCTCCTCTAAAAAATACTCAGCCAGCCTCCAATACACTGCATAACAACTGATAAGGCTTAGAGTTCTTTCAGATTAGAACAGATTTTAAGTAATGGGCAGAATGACATTACCACCTATCAGTACAAAGCACTATGGACTAAACATTGCGTAACATCTCTCAACATGTTGTACTTGCAAAACAGCCCAGTTTTTATAAATATTGTCCATGTGTTCCATGCCTGCATAAAGCTTCATACCAAAACACTCACTTTCTAAGTGATGTGGAAATTTCACTAATTTGGAAGGAATGTTAGTGAACCAATGGGGAAAAAAATAATAAAAAAATCAAGTTACTTTAAAATGTTCTTATTTGCCCTGTTACCTCCCAATTTGTGTTCTTTGGATTACTCATAATTAACTGAAATAACTAATGTACGCATCCAGATCTAACTGTTGAAGCTGACATAATACAAAAGCCTTATTCTTTTTTTAGGGCATTTGATAATAAATGAGCATAATATCACTCTGAGGACTTGACAGTTAGTAAAACCAAACCCACTGCAAGTTGTTGGACAAAAAACAAAAATATTAACAGTGTGTTATCCAAGAACATGTAAAGATAAGATTGTTTTGGCAGCAGATAATGTTAGGCTGTTAACTAGAGGAAAGAATGCTTTTATTTAGCACATAACTATTGATAAAGTTATTTTAAAATAATAGGCTATTAAATAACTCGCCTAAGACATCCACTGACATATCAAGTAAGCCTGGCAAAATGAAATTTATTATCCAAAAGTCTTTTAAAAAGAAGCACAACAAACAGCCATAACTGGGGAACACTAAAAGAGAATATTTTTGAGAGCAATTTTATCTAGGAACAATAAAAATATGTAGTATGAGAAAAAGGACTCCTTTATTTATGAAGCCACGGTTGCTCCCAAGAAGTACCTACCTGCCTTTGACTCATACAATGTAAACCACAAGTGAGCATATACATAATTATTTTCAATTATACAAATAAGTTATTTTTAGTTTACAATAATCATATCTGCAGCTGATATGTGGGAAAATAAGAACACTATGAATGTGTAATATCTAATTGAGCAACAGTATTCTTTTAAAGAGGCAAGGGTCATTGAACTGCAAACCTTTCTAAAGGAATTTCTAAAGAAATACAGTCCACTTTAGCACAGAGTAAAGTAGCTCAAAGTCAGCATTCCCAGACATACACATGTACAGGGACCAGGCTTCCGTGAAGCAGACAAGTTACCCATCAATAAAAAACTTACTATATGCTTGTTCACAGTATTTTGTCTTCAGCTGAAAAGGAACAATATCAGCATTTTATGTTCAACAGAATTAACAATAAGCCAAACCTTGATTACTCAGTTTTGCTGAAGAGTAAAAACACAATGGCACCTTTGTGACTCGACAGCTCAGGGGATCTCTGTTCTGTATTTCAGTGTAGAACACCAACAATCACCTTCAATTCCCTGGAATACAGGCTGGTAAATACTCCTTACATGCTTGTATTTGACTACTATCTCCCCTAAACAGCCATTAGGAGTTGTTTTAATAATAAAAAAAACAATTCTTGCTCTAGCTCCTAATCAGATCCAATTAATAAATATTGAAAAAAGTTGCTTTAGATTTTTATTCTCTATCAAAGTCGGTATTAAGAGATTAATACAAAAAAAATTATAAACAATGAAAAGTAGGAATATAAAAACTCTATTGTAGAGTTTACCTAAAAGGTAGACATACTGCAACTCACTTATTTTCTTTCTAATGACTTCTTTAAGCCACATTGATTTTTCCACACCAAACCGCAGCCCATACAGGCAAGTATCACAACCACAGAAAAATCTTAAGTGTTCAAGTCCTCCATTACTTCCTCTAGGCTTTACCAAGCCCTTACAAAACAAATCTTCTGTCCAATTTACACTTCTGGGAAGTTCTGCAAGTCAACTTTACCCTCTAATACTTCTTCCTCTTATAATTTAAGAAAAAAAAAACCAGAACACCACCAGACTCCACTGACCACCCTTCTTAAATTATGTGTTCTTCTCAATATACTGAGCCTTTTGCCTCTATGTCAGCCTTCTTATTCACACACAGCGACTCAGTATGGAGAAAGCCAGGTCAGTATTCTCACAAGTTTATAAGAACTTTGCAAAGCCTAGACTAGAGTAATGACGAATATTGCCACTAGGTGATCCAGGATAAAAAAAACCCCAAAAAGCAGGGGTGTGCCGCCAGCTGAAAACGGGAAATTTAAGGATATATATCTTACCTAAAATTGCCAACTCTACAATTTTTATTTTTTTTCTTAAGACAGGAAGGAGAGGATAGATCATGGAGCCCTTGCATCAGAAAATGCCTACTATTAAGAAACTGAGAAGTTAAACAAGCAATCAGTCTTTGCTCTTCACCATCCACAGCAAGGATACAGAAAGCTGCACAGCAAAAACGTAAATTGTCCACAAAAGATTCCTAACATTCCTCTTCCATTACAATAATATAGGCTTCAAGATGTTCCAAAACACAAACTACAGCTTTGTTCAGTGCAAACCAGCTAGCAGAAAAAGTACATTCTTTGTGCAGTTAAAATGGATTAGCTTTAAAACTAAGCAGAAAGGGGAAATTTCAGATTTGTTGCTCTAGTTCCCCTGTTGAATGTTTGGAAAGTTCATGTTCCATGAATCTTTAAGCAGCGTAAACAGTATCTCAAGGCTGCAGAAGACTGCACTTGAAGAGGAAGAAGGTTAATAATATTGTTATACTAGTAGAGCTTTCTTGCAAATGTATCATACTGGAAACTTCCACTTCCAGACATGAGGTATTTGCATAAGAACTAGCTGTTGAATTCTTAAAGGAGCCCTCATTCAGTAATCTTAAATCACGAAGGCATTGAGAAAGGGTAAGGACAAGTTACCAGAGAGAACTCCAGCAGCGGTGCAGATGCTCAGCTCTGCTGTTGCACTGCAGATGTGATGGACACCAGAGAAAGTGAGCATGGCAAGTTCAGAAGAATCCTCCCGAAAGCGGAAGTGTCCATTTGCAGTAAGAAGCATACAACTACTTTACACCTACTCCAGAAAAACAAGTACAGCCCCACTCACACATGGTAAGTATCAAGCAAAGCCTCCTACCATTGACTTTATTTAACTGTGTCTTCCTAGAGTTGCAATTATTCCACAGGAATTCTCCCAGCTTCTCAGTCAGCAGAGACTCTAGTGATTTTATATTGTCTATTTTTACAGCTGAAAAAAAACCCCACATTTAAGTCTACATACTCACAGAAATGCAAACCCAGGATTCAGAATACCAGGTCCTAATACTGAAATCCTAGTGTTCTAACAGCAACAATTATAAACAATACATACACTTGTATTCGGCCACTTTCTAAAACAATACTTACCATCAGTACTACTTACTCTTGACCTCAAGACACTACAAAATTGTAACCATCAACTGTGTGCAACAGCACAAGTACAACACATCAGACGCAGCTCCAATTTCCACACTTCATACAGTTCCATTATCTGAGAAGAATAACTTCTCCTACCTCCTGTTCGTGAGATAAATATGACAGTACCGTGTTTTCTACTGTGCAAACAATGACTATCCCTTAATTGATGCCTTTAAGCTTCTTCATGCTGTTTTTACCAGTGCTACTTCAACTATTTCAGCTGTCCCTTTAAACCAGAATTTGGCTATCGTTTGCTTTTTTTGGCACATTACTGAAAACAATGAGGCAGTGCAGATAATTAAGACTAATTAAATTGTATGGAGACTAGTAGATTGTTCTGCAAGGACAAGCATGTAAGTTTATAAATTTTTCCTTTTCCATAGACACAGCAAAGCTCCCAAGGCTGTCTTGATATGGAGGAAATAACATTGCGATAGCCAGAATAGGAGTCAAAAAAAGCTCACGAGATTCTGAAAGTCTCAGCAAATCTCAATAATGTATAATTAAAACACACCCACAAGAATTAACAGAGGTGAAAGTTTGTATGGTCTACTCCATTTCTAGAGTTCATAAGCCATTATTAAGACTGTCAAAAAAGCAACAGTTTCTGTATGCATTTTTTTGTTGTTTTGATTTTGGTTTAATTTGGGTTTCCTGTTACAGCTCAATTGGTTTCAACCATAAAATACTTTTCAGCTCTAAGTTGCTGCCCTGAAATGATGAGACAGCTTGGCTACTATCAACCCACAGCCTTGGCAAAACCAATTTGCAGAAATTGATACAAATCTTTTCTGTAACTTGCTGAAAAATAATCACCAAATGTAAGGTGTCAGAGGAAACATTTTGTTTTAGAAGACAACAAATTGGCTTCTGTTGCCTAAGCTGTGACAGCGATATGTTTACCCACTCTAACTGTGCCTGCATGAGCCCACTTCTCCAGAAAAGAAAACAATGCTTAAACTGCTGGAGAAATAGCATCAGGGAGCTAGCTCAAGTACCAGTCCCTAATGCATTCAGTGTGGATGCTCAGTCAGTTGCCAACATTTACTTTGCACTAATTAACTAGTTCCTGTCAGGAAGTCACAAAATAGTCTGTATTTCAGCAAAACAAGCTGGTAACATACTGGTTTGGCCTGTGGTCCATCTGGGGCAGTAAATGCCATTTACAGGAGAAAGTACTGGAGTCGTTAGAGAATATTAAAACTGAATTCAAAGTTATATAACAGCTTGCCTTAAAAGGTGTCTTCCTCCCAAACAAGCCTCTATCTCTTCTTATGTCCTCAAAAACACTGCAATACTATGTCTTTAAATTCAATAAAGTTTAACTCATGACCTACTTAAAAAGATAAATTGCCTCTGCAATTCTAAACCTGAACTGAAGAGATACAGCCCAAGAGCAGAACGTTTGAGAAGACGACATCACTTGGGAACTATGAGAGACAACAGTGTAAGTCTCCTCTATTCTATAGTCAGAAGAGACTATGTTTTAACTTTTGCTGATGCTGAACTCCTTTGAGGGATATAACGTTACTTAGGCCTTGTTAAGAATGCATTCTTACTCTGATAATTAAAATGACGGAAGAAAGGATAAAAAAATCACAACATAATGCTAAATGCCAAGGACTTTAAAGTGTTCCAGAATAAGCAGCTCTAAGTTTACCACTACTATCAGACTGCCAGATAAAAGTGATCTACCTTAAAAACACATATATTCTTTCAATAATTTTTAAATCATTTGCAAGATATTAAGATGATCAGTAAAACAGCACAATAATAATACCCAACAAAGTGAACAGTCAGCTGTACTCAAAGCTATAATCTTAAAATCGCTAGCATTATCTAGAAGAGGACAATATTTATTTTTGGGTGTTGTTTTTCACGTTAGAGTAGAAGGACGCAAACCAATGATGACTGATGCTCAACCAGCAGCTCTATATCATGGTTCTCCAGTTTAAAACTTTAATATGGAAGAAGTAAATATGCACTTAGGCATCTGAATTTGCTCTATCACTGCAAAAGGAAAAGGCTTTAGTCCCCACAGTCTTATCACTGCCTCCATTCTAGTAAAGCAGATGTAATCAACTGGAGCAGCTCTCTCCTGATGTACGCACCAGATCTCCCTGCTCAACATATCACATGGAAAGAAGGCAAGCAGAAAAGTATTTACACTAGAGCCCACAGCAAAATATGTGTTCAAAGCTCTATACCCTCTGAAAGGGCAAGGGAGAAGGCTAGAAGGTTTAATGTTCATCTGGCCCCTGCAGGTTCTCAGCTTCCCATGCCTGCCCTTAGCCTGCTCTTGCTTGCACAAAGTGGCAACAGCCCCAAGTCTGTGTACCAGCTGCAAAATGCCGAATGCGCTTCATTTGATCTCGCTTCACCACACTGCTGGAAGGAGGCAGAACAGAGCTGGCGACTGGTTTCTCCTCCTCTCCTCTGATAAAACAGCACAAACAGAAATAGAACAGAAGAGAAGCTGAACAGAAGCACCGAGAGCAGCTCCTCTCGGAACAGCACGTCTGGCCACCACGCGATGTACGTAGAGATCTCTCCCGTGCCTGTCCAAAGCTACTGGACTTTTACAGTCCTCTTAGTCACGTCTCTGTTCGCCTCTTGGGTCCCAAGATTTCACACTCCAGAAGTCTTTCCTAGACGTCGAAAAACTTGGCCTTTACACCCTGCTGCTAAAGCTCTGGTCTGACTAACCTGCACAGGCAGCTATGTAAATCTTCCCTTTAACTCAGCCACTCGCTTCTCCCATGCCTTGCTCGGCCCAGCAGCACACTCCCACTAGATCCCAGCCACTGCTCCAATGCAGGATGAACACACTCACTTGTGCACAGCAGAAAGAAGGTAGCAGGGGAGACACCAAAAGCATCCTAAGTCAGCAAGGAGCCACAGCATGAAGCTGACAGCACGTAACCCTTTAACATGTATCAACACCAGTCTCAAACTCTCTGCAGGATACTCAGGCCAGAATAGAAGGCAGTGCCAACATCAGCTCTACAGCGATACAGGAGACCCACCCAATTAAGACTCTTGTAAATATACATTTGATATACCATAAGGAAAAAAGTATATTTAATATTTTACTTTTCACTTGGTTTTAATTATATTCTCAGCGCAAAACACCACTAACAGTACTCAGCTCTCTCTATAAATACAGAAAATACACTTCCAACTAGAAATATGCCAATTAAAATAAAAACCAAAACTTAATCAGGTAAAACAAATCTGTAATCAAAGTTTGCATCTTTCAGGTGGTAAGTCACCTAAAACTATACTTAACATCCAACAGAATACTCTTCTAGCACTCACTCCTCCCAAACATTTACAAGAACACAGAATATAAAGTTATCTAAACGTTTAAACATAAACAGAACTTGACAATAAGTCAACCCTACTTTTTTCATGGCTTAAACGATTCCTTGTGTTTCAAACACTGGAATGACTTTATTTCTGCCAAATCTCTAAACAATCTAAAGATGCCACTGAAGGCCACTTAAAGTAAAAAACCTGGCTGCTGCTAAGCAACCCAGGAAACATCCTTACATGTTCAATTGCTTCGTGTATTAAAAAAATTTCACACATACTGAGAATCCATGTATTCTGGATACTAATGACAGTAATGTCTTCCACAGAGGGAGACAAAATTCTGCAGGCTATCTTCGTATTTCAAAAAGGAATTGATGATAAAGGACTAAAGATTTGATCAAATTTATTCCTATTTCTGCATATGGAATAGATTAGAAACAGATTCTCTCTTATCCTCTATTTTACACACACCCCAGAAGTAAATTTACTAAGGAAAAACAGCACTTGTTTGTTTTACTAAAAACTAAAAATGTACCAAGATTCTTTTCCACTATATAAAACAATATTTTAAAAAAATATTCCATATCCAGACTCTCTAAATCAATACTATTTTAACTGCCCTAACTGCATATAAACCAAGGCCATTTAATGTAATTTAATATTTCACCATTCTATAGTACTTCTTACCCACTGATGTCCTTAGACATTCAGAAAAAGTGAGACCAAGTCTTACATTCTTTGAAGTAGATCACAACGAAATGAAGTACTTCCATATCACAGCAAGGATGACACGCATATGTAACCTTTGTTTGAATTACACACAAATACATACTTGTTATTTAAATACACCTATTACACACATGATGTGATTTTAAATACAGATTTTTTTCATCAAGCAATTAACCTTTCGCTCACCATAGCTTTTGCAGCACAGTGTACTGTTCTGCACAGGAACTACCTGACAACATAGCTTCTGGTTTAATTACCCTGCAAACAGTTCACTGAATCCCAGTTTATATTCCCCCAAGCAATTCAATTACCTTACCATAAAGGTCATGGGGAGTATCTTTAGAAGACATCAATCTGCTAAAGCTTTAACATAAAAATGCCTCACTGCATCACTTAATTGACCTTATATTTATTTTGGAATTATGGATTTCATTTTTTACATTTCTCAAGATGCTTAGTGTTAAGTTACCAGTGCCATATATTCAACTGCCATAAATTTATTGCAGGCATGCTCTGAACAGAACTGAGCCAATAAAAATAGATATAATCAAAGCCCTCCATTCACACAAAGTTATTGCCAATAGGGAAAAAAGTAAATTTAAAGGTTAGTTTAAACCACTAATCCAGAGAGTCAACACAGGATCCTAAATCCAAACTTTGCTTAAAATGGAAAAAAGTATCATCACCTGTAAGGAGAATTAAAAAATGCTTCATAAACAAAAAAGGAAGTGGTGAAAATATATCTAAAACTTTGGAACATCTGGTTCCCTCACCATGAAACTTTAGAAGATCAATACAATTAAAAATTTTACAACTTCATATAGCAAGATACTAACTGCACAGGTAGATCATAAAACAGACTGTGTATGCAAATATTACATTAAAAAAATCACATATATCATATATGTTCAAAAGGACAGAAATGGCTTTTTTAAAATAGGATAAAACATTAGTATTACCTATTTCTACCTCCAAATATCTATTAACACTGTCTCTTTCAGGCTAGATTTACCCGGCTTAATGCTGATTTTCAGAGGTGTTATATTATAAACCATTTAGCTTTATAATGATTTATAATGGTATAAATAACCATTTATAATGAAGCTAAATTTCATTATAAAAATGTTGCAAGTTATCATCACAAGGAAATGTAGCATAATTTCTTTCCAAAAATAAAGCCCAGGATCTGATCAGCTCCACAAGCAGCAGAACAGTATTTTGGTTTTATTCTGCTGGTCACCTCGTTGGTAGTATGGGCAATGAATCGATCTTTCCTACACATACTTCATACAAGTAAGCGAGAAAAAACACAACCCAATCTTTTTTTATATCCACATTCAAGTCATATACTTATTTCACTTACACAATCTGGAATGAGGTTTCATTTTTTCTTTGCTGTTCATTTTTATTTATAATTTTTGCTTTCAAAAGTTCAGTCATTTTCCAGCATCCCGAGCAAAACCATGCTGTGACATTGTGACTCTTACAAATAGAAGTTATCCTTGCACATTAAAAAGCTTTAGAGAAGGACTAAAAGACCTAAAAAAATGATCATCCCATAGCTTCTTCAGTAAAATCTTGGCCAGGCCCATAGAAAAAGAAATAAAAATCAGAGAAACCTTCTGTGGGAAAGAGAAAACCGTACCTGCAAAAGCAACAGCATCACAAAGAAATTATTCTGCATCTGCGCAAGGCAAGCCTCACAATAACCACACAAGCACAAAGATGACTGCATATTTTTCCTCGAAAACAATTCTTACAGGCCTGATTCATATCACATAGTTTTAGCAGAGAAAGGAACCAAGATTTCGCACAGCCTCCCAGGCCTGGCCTACACAGAAGTTTAGCAAATGGAAACCGGACAGCTCACACTTCACTTGCATCTACACGTTCCCAACAGGCAAAGAGCCAAAAGAGGGATGGGGAGTCACTATTTTCTTAAATTAATACTTGAGCAAAATCTTATACATACAGGTTTATCAAGTTTTTTACATACGGAGTATTTTCCACAAGGTTTATTGCAACCCTTACACACCAGCAGTACTGGGATTGCATGGGAACAGGGAATTTGAGGCCACCTCGTGGCTGGCACCACACTGACCAGTTGCCTTGCTCTGGGAAAAGGCTCAATGGCCAAATCAGGCTGGGGAGAAAAGATCAAGGCAGATCAACGGAAGATATTGCTCCAAGTCCAGTGACATTTATATCAGGCTGCATTTTAAACTCTCTAGATATGGTGCAACAGGTAAAAAATGTAACTACATACACACGTATCACTTACCAGGTGCTATCCACATCTTCAGAAAAATCTTCAGCTGCTTGCAGGTTATGTGTGTCCTGGCAAGTGACCTCCCAAGTGACCACAGTGTGCCCCAATGGTCCTTAGCCTTTAACAAAATGGGGTCATAATCTGATCTTTAAAGTTCTAGAGGATAACAACCTGGTTTTCTTAAAACAAACAAACAAAAAACCCAAAACAAAACCCCACAACCTAGTGTTAAAAATAGGAGCTTTATTCCACAGCATTTATAAAAGCTGTTGATCTCAAGATGCTAAATTCAAAAGACACAGCTGCTGGCAGATGGCCATTTGGGAGGTAGTCAGAATGACTGGAAGTCTCATGCCTTTTGAATCAATGTCTATTACTGTCTGTCTCATCACAAGTGATACACTTATAAGCATTTTTTTAACACCCCTTGAAAGAAAAGAAATCTAAAGAACAAGTTATCTCCTGTTTGTTCTCACTCACACATGCAAGGAAGAGACTTCCAGGCAGGGCACATTGAGCAACAAGTTTTTCTGTGGTTTATGCAACAGAATCCAAGCAACAGAGATAACAGGACTGTGCTCCAATCCAAGCTGCGTTAGGAAGCCCTGTTTTCACTACTTGCTAACACGCCACCAGCAAGAACGTAAAGCTCAGTAAGAGACAGTGTAAAGCACAGCATGGAGTCCATCAACTACACCACTTGAACCAGCCAGGCCACTCCAACCCGCAGTCAGCTCCCACTGCTTGGCCACTGAACTCCTAGTTAGTTTACCCTGTTCTTCTAAGTGAACCCTGATGCCTCAGTTTAAGCTCAAGCAGTTACAAAGCACACACAAGCTCCCCAGGGATAATTATATCCTTGTGTGATGGTGTTTGAAGGCCGCAGAACCCAATGCATTGCCACAGGAGACCTGTGTCCCCTTCCCACCGAGCTCATGTACCTGCAGGCCGGAGCACCCCTGGCAAGCCTGCAATCTGCAGCCAAACACAGCACACGCACCCCTCACGGGGACGAGAGGGGGCCAAACCAAGGTGCCTACTGAGATCTGCCCTGGTAGAGCTGCCTGTCCCAGCCACCACCTTCCCAAGGGCTACTTAAGGGAATAAGGCAGGGTACAGCCTTGGCACAAGAAATGATATGAAGGTCAAAACAGAAATAAAGAGCGGGTATAAGGAGGAAGAGGTCAGCTGCCCCCACATTTTGATCCCCACTGTTCCTTGTGAAACAACAGTTCCCACACAGAGGCCAGTGGTCAGCAACCAGCCTGAGCAACTGCATCACACACAGCAAAAACAGGCTGGAAACACTCTGAAATAGCAGACAACAACCTGCAAGACAGCCTATATTTAGGAGCCACCATAAATTACAAAGTGGTAAGTGTCTTAAGAACAGCAGTAATGACACTAAACAAACAGAACAAGAATAACATTTTTTAAAGTATTAGTGATTTTCTACCTGTTCCAGAGAACCACAGCCTAAAAATGCAAGGCAACATAAACTTTTTCACTTTGTTTCACTGACATGACACTAAGGAACATCAATAAATAAGGCACAAGAAATCTTAATTTAAAACGAAAATAAACCTAAATCCTACCAGAACTTTTAAAGGTGGCATGTACAGACCGTTTTTTCCCAGCTGCTGTTTCTTGTTGCCCCAGGGAAGCCAAACTGATCCTTATACTCAGTCACAGTTTTATCAACCCTGGAGCACAGTTCAGGCTGCCAAGTGCTATTTTTAATACTGGTATCGGATTAGGCATTTATTTAAAAATGTGAATTTTTAGTCTAATTCAATACATAACATTAATAAATATTACACTCCAATATTACACTCCAATTTAATATTTTAACTCAACAATCAGAAATGTAAAATTAATGTTCACCTTTGTTGTTAAAAATCCTTTTATTCCTTCACTCTCCAAGAGAGACATTAGTGATCTCACCTCAGCACTGAACACTGCAAAACTGACAAGTCTCCAGATTTTATGGATTGTTTCCTTTTCAGAAAAAGGACAAAAGTCCTAAAGTGAAATTTTGCCTCCTGTCATTGAGGAGTGTCTGGCTCCATCTGCTTATACCCCGACACACATACACTAAATTAATAAGGACTTCCCTGTGCCTCCTCACAGCACTCTGGATGTGTCTCAACAGGACTGAGCAGCGAGCAAGGGTCACCACCCTCAACCTGCTGGCAATGATCTTCCTCACGCAGCCCAGAATGCTGTTGGGCTTCTTTGACACAAGGCCACACTGTGGGCTTGATCATGGTCAGATTGCCCATCAGGACCCCCAAGTCTTTTTCCAGGACACCGCCCTCCAGCCTATCAGGCCCAAACCTGTGATGGTGTATGGAGTAATTCCTCTCCTGGTGCAGAACTTTGTTTCCTTTTGTGGAACTTCATGGCATTCCTGTTGGCCCATTTCTCCAGCCTGTCATAAATCCCTCTGAATGGCTGCCCTTCATCTTCACATCCCTGACCAGTTTCACCTTGCTTGCAAATACAAAGTCCAGCACAGTACCTCGTGTTATCACCTCCTTGATCACTTATGTTTGAAAGTTGTCACAAATGCACTCCAGAAGCCTCCTATATTGCCTGTCCTGCTACGCTGTTGTTGCAGCAGTCAGCAGGATGGTTAAAGTTCTCCATGGGGACTGAGGCTTGCAAACATAAAGCTTCCTACAGTTGTTGGAAGAAGGCCTCATCTATTACTTCTTCCTAATCAGATCGTTTGTAGCAGACACCTGTCACACCACCCAGATTGGTCTACCCAATAAACCCGACCCAAGCACCCTCAACTGGCTCATCATCTGCCCCAAGGCAGAGCTCCACACAACCCCACTGCTCTCTCACCTAGAAGGGCAATGCCCTTCCTCAGCATCCCAGCCTGTCCATCCTAAAGAGTCTGTGTCACTGAAGGACTCTAGACCCAAGAGCTACCACACCACACCTCTCCACCTTATTGAGATCCTAAGCCTGCAACTGCATGTAGACCTCCAGTTCCACCTGTCTGTTATCCATGCTGCCTGAATTAGCATCAGGCACTTCAGAGAGGTACCCACCCATGTGGATTTCCCAGAAAAGGCATGAGAGCTTCTCCTGTAACCGTCCTGCAGGCCCATGCCTATTGCATGCCTTCTGGCTTCTATTACACTAGAGCTACACAGACAGGATAATGACTAGGACAGACTGATGTTGCTACATCAGCATCTCTTCATGAAATCTGGTTTGCAGTAAAAAATTAAACACAGTTATGCCATGAGGCAAGTGACTTACCCATTCAGACAACTAGTGTTCGGTATTGTTTTCAATCCCCTAACCATCACACCCATCTTTCCTTGCATAGGCATCAAGAATTTTTCCCTCCAATATCCAAAAGCTGCACTTTTACATATAAACAAACCTGTTGAATATCCGGTTTCCTTAGACTCTATTCCCTGGACAGATAATAGCAAAAAGGATACAGCCCTGTGTTTTCTATGAAAATTACAGTTTCTCCAACAGCTCCACACATACAGTGACCTGGCAGAGGGTTGCTGTCACTTATGAGTGTTCCCTCACAACAACAATGAACCTTTAACAGGAAACAAGTTTTTTGAAAATTATGTATTCCTATTCCAGTAAAGAGGATATCACTGTAGACATCTTTACCTGCAGCAGCTATAAAAGCCACTGAAACATGAAGAGTTACACTGCCCCATGCAATACAGTCATACTGATCTGAATCAGAGACAAGAGAGCCTAGTCATAAACCAAAATACTGAACAAAAGTTGCAGACATGTTCATGGAATGTTTTCAGTTGCTTAAGTCAAAACTATTTTAAAAACTACCACTGATTAACAAGTAGAATCTTAAAGAATAAATCCTTAAATCAAGTACTTACTAATTCAGCTACAAATAGTACACACAATTAATAAGCTACCCGAACTCCAACTCGTGGGTAGCCATACTAGTTTTTATGTTCAAAGTTCACGAAAGTCTCTACTGAGTTGTCACAGTAATGGATATTACTGTAAAAAAAACATTAAAAGAAGTGATTAGTTCTTCAACACAGAGATCTGAAATTAAAGAAAACTAGCATGTTTCATTGTTTGACAGGCTTAAAGCCAAGAGCCTGAAATAAGTACTTAAAATAGGACATATTTTCCAATGGAGGTAAAGATTGCAATATAACCAAAAGGAATGTGCAAGCCAGCAATACTTAACTTAGCAGTTCATGCCAAACCATGATAGTCCGTTGTACTACTTAAAAACACTGAAACTTGAGAAAGTGGTATTATTACAATTGTTAACAATGGAATGCAAGAACATTTTTAAAGGACAAGTCACACAAATTCATTTCATATATTTATTTTTGTAGAAATCGACTATTCAGCACTTTAGGGATTTGAAAACCTGACAAAGAACTTGATTTTATTGGGTTTTTTTCAGTTACATGCAAGTTAAACACCAAACATAAATGCTATTAGAAAGGTTCCAGTTTCCCCACAACTACGTCCTTGTCCAGGTTATGCTGATACATTGCAAAGAACAAAAAAAATAATAAAACCCTCACAATTTAGTAGAAAAAACACTTTCTTCCTCAAGAAAAAAACCTGCATTTAAGTTCTACTAAAATAAAGAGTTTTAGGAGATATTTCAGTAAGAATCTGGAAAAGACATACTTCACATCTCTTAAAGCACCAACAGGGACACAGGGAACTTTAAATGGGAGTGTAAATCAACAGCACTGAGTATTTTTTACTTCAGTTGCAAGCAAAGTACACTAATTATTTGAAGGATCACGGTACATTTAGTTTTATTATACAGATTTCTGCCACCAACACACACACAAAAAAATCCAGAAGAGAAGTATAACTCCTCCTTAGCCATTTAAACCTAAAACCCCAACACAAACTTAACACTGAGTTTGTCATCCCCACACAGAAGCCATCTCAGTCAGGATCATTCTGTTTAAGTTCCAACTATTAAGCAACTAACTCACTCAAAATCTTTTAATTCACGTTTTTAGGGTCTAGCCTCTCATAAAGCTGTTCTCTGTAGCAAAGTCTCTGTAAAGGCCCATGTTTCCTAGAACACCTCCATCTTCTTTAGTACATCCAAATACAAGTGTTTTTCTCCACCCCACCTCCCTTGAACTTTGCTTGTCACACTTAGCAATTTATCATCCTCTGTAGTTGAAACAAACTAGTAGAAAAGTCTAAGAAAAGTATTAAAAGTACACTTTCCCACATAGTTATGCATTAAGTGGGGAAAATACACTTGTTTAAATACACCAAGTTTCGCCTGATGGATCAGCAAACAAAATAAACCGGTTATTATCCAAGCATCAGAACTAGGCATTGCATAAAAACAATCTTAAGATTGAGCAATGGCCTCAAGGGTGACCTTTAGGCAAAGGAACTAACAATTGATTTTCAGTGGATTTACAGTAATGAAGTTTCACCTAGATTAAATTGTGCAAAAAAGTTACCTAAGTATTTATGTCACTTCCCTCTAAAAAAGGTATGGCTTCTTTTGGTGAAAATTTACTAGTTCAGCATTTTTTTAAACTCCCCAGAGCAGGCAAAGAACCCCAAAACTGCAGGAGCAGGACAGGGGAGTGCTCATCCACGGCTGCGATGGCAGCAGGGAGCGCTAGGCAAAGGTATTCAAAATGAGCTTCTTGCACTGACTGGTCACACCAAACTTGAATTACTTTCATCCTTATTGCCAGAAAAATAACAAGTGATCCTTTGTTATTTTTAGAAATCAAGTCTACATTACATAAACTACGACTAACACAATTCCTGTAAGTTCTGGCCTACTGCAATTGACATACGAAGGCGCTAACGACAGTCAGTACTAAGTAAGCAAAGGGCACTGCTATTTTCCAAGATTCCCACTCAGTATAAACACAACCTGCAGGGGGCCTGTGGTGCTGAGCACTCTTCAGAGTTTCCTGAGCATGCAGATCTGTACTTTTCTTAATGTGTTTGGTTATCAATAGCCAAGACAAAGGCTGAATTACCTCAGGAGAGAAAAAAACAAAACACAAAACCACCCATCAGAAAGTCTCTGGATCACAAAAGTTACCCGAAAGAGCCCCCAAACTGAAGAATGATGCATAAGACCAAAACAGAGCAGAGAAAAGCTGAATTCTTAACAGCCACAGTTGTTTTTTTAATGAAAGAGACATATGCAATATGGCATTCACTCCACTGCTGGAGTGGGACGACTTCAAAAAAACAATGACATGCATTTGTTGTTTTTTACCCAAATACTGTTGTATGATGGTGCATTATAAATGTCACTTCCCTCTAAGCATGTGCTTAAATTTAAGCGTGTCACATCAAAACTCCCACTGGCTGTTAAAGAACATGATGTAGAAAAAGGATTATCCGAAATCCAAGACTGGCATAACACTTTGTAGCCAAGAACAAGACACACCACGCAAGAGAAAAAGGTGGTGGGGTTTTTGTTGGTGGTTTTTGGTTCTGGTTTTCTTTTTTTGTTTTGTTGTTTTTATTTTGTTTTAGGGGTTTTTTTTGTTGTTTTTTGGTTGTTTGGGTTTTTTTGAGGTCCATGACCAACTTGTCTAAGTCTAATGATGGCTGCAAAATTAGCCATTAGATAAAACTTTTTTTACAGCTTTTCCAAGTTCAGTTGTTTGCATTTTTGTAATAATACTCAGTTGCTATGGTAACAGGCACCCAAACATTCACTAGATCATTCCACAGTATTAAGTCACCTGAGCATTCACCAGAATTTGGTGCAGAGTAGCTATAATTAATAGGGCTAACATGAAATATCATCCTCTGCCACTGCTGAAAAGAATAGCTGATCAGTTTTATTCAAATTTGCTTCCTAGAAAGATAAAAGTTTATTTTAAAGAGATCTGTTCACCAACAAATTCTGATAAAGACATGCAGCCTAAGACAGCTTACGCCCCACTACGAAGATGGAGATTTGTTTATGGAACAGCATTCCAGTCACCTGTAAGTAACAAAACAGTCATACAAAACAGTTGGACACAACAAGAAAACAACTCTTCCTGTGTTCGAGGTTTTTACCACAGCTTTTGCATTTTCTGATATTCCAGACAGGAAAAGCAAAGCTCTTAGAAAAGCTCCCTCTACCTTTCATTTAACATACTTACCTTAAGGCTCTTAAGAACCAAACTTCAAAACACCAAAAATACAAATAAAAAATTATCTCAACGTGAGAAAAAAACAAATCATTAGTACTCTCAAATCTATCAGTATTTTCTGACATGTAAATTCAGATTTGGTTTCTGCTTCAGATACAACTAGTAGTAAACTAGCCACATCAACTCTTTTTTGAAAAGAGCCATCCAGTGTCTTGCTACAGGACTCACTCCAGCTGTGGACCCTACCTGATGGTAAGGTAGCCCACTCCTATCCATGAGCTACAGAGTCTGCTAAAATCAGCATTGTCTCCCAAGAAACTATCCACAAAATATCATGCGGAGGAAAGATGAAAATAACCATGGCAGAAATGCATAGAAAACTCAGCAATGCAACCACAAACGTAACAGAAGCACTAAGCCAGACACTGAGCTTCTTCATATTCTTTCTACCCAATTGTTTTTTACATTTCATCACAAGTACAGTAAACAACAGATGTTGACTAGCAAAGAAAAAAATAAGGGATTCCCCAAGCAAGAATGAGAACATTTCCTGACAGGTTTCTTCAACAGATGCTGCTTCAAGCTTGGCTTTAAAGGCAACTGAACTAAGGATGATGTATTCTCATTTTCCCGTAATAAAAGAAAGCTATAGTGAACGCTAGAAGAAACTAAGTTTTTTAATCATTTAAAAAGTAACTTTCACAAGTGTAGACATGCTTCTTGGTAAAAGCAAAAGATCATTTAAGCATTTAGTATAAACAAAACGCTGTATTTACACCAGCTTGAATTAAAAAAAAAAAGCCAAAAACTGGACAACTTTAGGAAATCAGGAATCTGGTCATCACCACTTAGACAACAGAGGTTGTCTTCCATGACGCAATTTCTACATAATTTAAGAACTTCCAGTGATGGATCTGGTATTAGAAACCATAGGAAACACGACCCTATGAACTGCCTAACAAAAGTTAGCTTCTGGAGATGGCACACTGCTTCCTTTCCTACTAGGGGGAGTCAAAGGTTCCACTCCCAAAGGGTGGCCACAGAAAAAAAAAAAGAAAAAATAAAGTTAACTTTGGCTTCCACTCAGTAGCATAACCAACTCTGAATTTCTGGGTACCAGTTACAGATCTGGCTTCATGATGCTCTTTGTGACATCCTGGCAGAGCTACTCAGTGCTCAAGGTTATTTTCCTACAAGAAAAGTAAAATGTATCTTGTAGGAAGTCAAGAGATGATATAAAAACTTGTAAAGTACAGAGAGGAAACTGAATGAAAGTGATAATGTTTAACAAACAGTTCACAGTTTTCTGACAGAAAGAACTATTATGTTTGCCTTGTGCTTCCTAACAAGCAATTCTTCATTACCTACAAGCCTGAAAATTTATGTTTTCACACAAGATCATTTATTACCCAGTCCAACATGTACGTTTCCTCACAAGAACAATAACTATCTGATGCAAAAACCATCACCTAAATCACGTGTATTCTACACTGGACACACAGCAATCTCTCCCCCAAAAGCAGGCAGCATTCTGTTTGCATTTACTCACTGCGCTCTATCAGTCATACACACTTTATACTCTTATGAGGATAAGAAAAAAAATTTTAGAAAGGAACAAACAAACAAAAAATCTCACGTTTTGGCACTGGCTACTACTGGATGACACAACCTACGCAGTATTTGGATTCTGTTTTGGAGCTTTGTTTACCCTCATGCTTACTACCTCAGGCAGTATAAGGAAGGACTGTGTGTGGGATGAGATAATGGAAATTTATTTTACTACTAGAGGAAAATGTTAAGGCAACCTTCAAACTTCTTACAGCATTTTGTAACTTTTGCCCCTTTTTCGTACCCCTTCATATGCAAAAATATATTTAATATCCACGGTTTTGGTTTTAAGACACTTTTGATGAGCACATCTTTGGAAATAGTTGCTGCTGCTTATGAGACTTCTGTTTCTCTGAATTCCTTTCTCTTTACTACATTACATAATGAGTTTTTTCTACCAGCACTGAAGTATTAACCGATTAAAGATTAACTCACCCCCAGGAGAGAGAATCTCAATTTAGAAAATTCCAATCATTGTAGTCACCAGGTCTTCAGTGGCCAACCCAACTCACCTGCTCCTGTTCCTCTGTTAGCTCCACAGCCTCCATGGCTGGAGGAGGCAGGTGCTCTGACAGGCGATGGTCAGGGAGCCAGTGCCTGTGGTTCCCAGTATGCCAGTGAAACGCCTTCCACTTGACACACTACATGCACCATCCAAGTTTTTGTGAGGGGTTTATTTGTTTTCAATGTGGATATAAATGCATACTATGTTACATGTAACACTAAAAGTTTACAAAACAGTAGAGGCAGAGGAAAGAGGAGGCTTCTCAAAACCATCATCATCTTTACTTGTTGATCCAAACATGCCCTAAGCTTTGTCAATCCAAGACCCGAAACTCACCTCTGTTCTCACGGGCTCTGCAGGGCAGACAGCAAGAAACACCCCGGGGGAATCACCCCACTCGGCAACATCCTCACCGGGTTTCTATCTGTGTATCTGCTCTTCAGCAGCACAACCAGCAACTGCTGCTCTCACACGGCTTTGTCAAACGCTGCCTACACAACTTGCACTGGGAGATAGGTAATTCAAAACATACCGGCACAAAACAGGCACTCTCAAGGGGTAAAAAGAAAAGTACAAGGAAAAGAAAAGGCACTCCAAGGGCGGAGCGAGTGCCGAGGCTGCAGCGGCCGCCGCTGACACCGGCCCCGGCCGGGCCGCCCGGGCTCGGGGGCCGCCTGCCCGTTCCTCGAAAGCCGGGAGGCTGAGCCAGGCTGCCAGAGCGGGGATGCCGTGTGTGCAGGGAGGGATCTGGAGAGACCTCGACCGCCCGAGCTGCAGCCCCGCAGCGCGCCCGCTGCCGGAGCGGCCCCGCCGGGGATGGACGCGACGCCACCC